>JASKMD010000004.1:3702059-3782447 GCA_030144725.1 Haematococcus lacustris | reverse complement strand
GGGGAAATTGCTGCTCATCGCTGCCGCTTCCAACTGCTCCTTGCTGCTCCTTGCCGCTCATGGCTTCACTGCCAAGCTGCTTCCCTCGTCTGCACTTCTTGAATTCTGACTTACGACCTGCCCCTTGATCTCCAGGCTCCTCCAATCCACTTCCACCTCCAGTCCACTTCACCTGCAAGCAACTCATGCAACATGAGACACACATTCTTTACCAATAGTTGCTATCTCGCCAGCTCATTAGAGGCTTTGCATTTGTCGATGATCATCGTACCTTCCCGGTGCACTTGGGGTAGGCTGTGGAAGCTCCTCCGTTAATGCACGTTCAATCTTCTGTCTGACTGGATTTCTTCTTCTACAAGGCACTCAACATGAGCCACACAATCGATGAGCGCCGCACCTTGCTCCTCACAGCGCACCTTTCCCCTGGCTTACTACTCTTTCTCCTCGCTGCCTCTTGCTCCTTTCGCTCAACCCGGTCCCATGCTTGCTATGGCTGGTGCCGGATGAGGCTGCTGGCTGGCGACGCCGTGGCTTGCTCGTAGCCTACGCTTTTGGCTGCGATTTGCTCCTGGCTGCTCCTGGCTCCTCCTGGCTGCCAGCTCCTCCTGGCTGCTAGCTCTCTGGATGCGTGTTTGGTGTGGCAGTGTGCTGTCCTTCGCGATCCCTTTGCTTCCGTTCGCGCTTCCTTTGCGAAACATACATGCAACCTGAAAGTTTGAAACCTTGGGGCATACCGTGTTACATAGATGGTCTGTTGGGTTCACACCACCCCTAGGGTGTTCGTTGCCTCAGTGGCACTTTCGGGGACTGGTCGGGGGTTGGTGTTTGCCGGTCTCGCCCGTCTCAGCCCATCGGTCGGCAGCTTTCAACCAACTTCGACCGCAATCGACCCTATTTCGATGACCCTGTCGACTTTGCAACAATCGACAGGTTTCGTTGACCCGGGGGAAGTCTCTGGCGGCCAGCCCATCGGTCGCTCGACAGATTTCGATCAGCTTCGACCGCCTTCGACCGCAATCGATCCTATTTCGATGACCCTGATTTGCAAAATCGACAGGTTTCGATGACCCGGGGGAAAATGTCCGACGAAAGTCCACGCACGGTGCTGCTGACACCTCAGTGAGATGCTCTGCGTGCTTAAACGCAGGGTCAAGCAGGTCCGGGCCCAGGTGTCAGAAAGGGCCCGGGCTATGAGGGGTCCAGACCCAACCCAGGGAATCTTGCGCTTCGACCTGCGACCCACGTACGGTCGCACCCCGTTGAGCCCCAGGTTGCAGCGAGCGACCATGTTCACAGTCCGCGGGAAAGGCGGGCGGAGTGATCTGGGAGGCTTCAGTCTAAAGCGGGAGTTTTAGCGCGCGTGACTTACCGCGATAGCCTCAGCTACCCTTCACTAGCGCGTGGTGTGAGCGTCGCGCCTGGCACGGATTGGCGGGACCAACGGCCGGGGTGACCCTACATTATTGCCTGACCTTTTAGGGCTATCGTGTAGAGTTGGCATGACTAAGGAGCGTCCGGGGCTGTATCATATTATATGATATAGACCAGGTATCATGATAGTATCATTATATTTCATTATAAGCCCTGTTTCTGCATCGCAAGACGCCTGTGGGGACCCTATGTCCCTCGTGCACTGGTCGTAACCGTGCGCGCTGAGGTTCGGGTGGCAGTTAGGAGGCAGTTGGCCTGCAGTACTTCTTCTGAGCAATGTATCGTGCACTGGGGTCATGGCTGACGCCAGAGCAGCTGTTTAACAATGCTGCCATCAAGCGATGTGATCCGCAAGTTGCAAGCATGTTGCCGCTTGGCTGTCCCAGTTCAACAGTGAAGGCCAGTGAAGTTGCTGTGTGCAAGCGCTGGCCGAAAAGTAGCGCCCGAAAATCCACAGCGTGGGCAACATCAGCCAAACGGCGGGCCTGTAGACAATGTTTAGCTACTTCCGCTCTGCGGAGATTGCTGCATAGCTGGTGCGGCGATGTCTGGTTGACTAGCTAGTCCTGACTTGCACGACTGCAGTGCACCGAAGTTTGTCTTTTCACTTGCGATGCTTACCACCATCATCCCCACCGCCATCCTAGCTAACGGGAGATTAGCGAGCTTGTTGTCACCAAACATGTAATCCTGCAGCCAAAACTGCAGCTACGCTTCCTAGCATAGCCAAATCAGCCAAATTCCTAGCATAGTTCCTAGCATAATTCCTAGCCAATAGCCATAGCCAAATCAGCCAAATGCCGCATGACACAACATGCACTGATTGTAAGCTGATGACAGCTCAGATGGGGGGGCACACTGTAGCGTGCTAAGAGCAGCGCCGATAACCGATAACCACCTCTTTCCCACAGCGTGACACGGCCAGGGTTTAGAACGTTTCCCCCGAGGAGTCGAACCTCTGAAGCAGGTGTGCACGAAGGCCCACCTGCCCCTTTCGCCCACCATGTCACACTGCAGTACAGAAGTACCGTGAGGCGAGCTAGGCTTCGAGGAGCCGTTCGCTACATTCCTCCCCCTCCAAAGAGGAAACGTTCCGCCCTCGTGAGAACACGAGGACTCGCAACACTATATCAGTGATGCTAGGACAAACCATGCACTGCATTATATGCAGTCAACACCTCTTGGCAGTTCACAAGGTTATTCCTTGGCTCCCATGTGTTGTAAGAGTCATCATAACCTTGCCACTTGACCAAGTAGCCACGTGCTCTACCAGCACGGACACCACGATGGGCAAGCAACTTCTCAACCTCATACAGAGGCGCCTCATCCAACCAATCCACAGGAGGAGGCAAATGAGGATGCTCACTTGTGTAGGGTCTCAACAGAGCAACATGGAACACAGGATGCATGCGTGCCATGGCAGGAGGCAGGTCCAGGCGCACAGCAACAGGACCTATATGTTCAAGCACCTTAAATGGTCCAATGAACCTAGGCAACAGCTTCTTAGCCTTACCTGGCTTCAGCCTGAGGTTCTTGGTGCTCAGCAGCACTAGCTGACCAGGGCTGAACTCCACATCCCTGCGTCTCTTGTTGGCCAGATAGGCCTGACGCTGCTGAGCTTGCTCCATGAAATGGCGGGCCTGCTTGACATTACTCTGCCACCACTCAGACAGCTTCCTGGCAGAGGGACAGTACACCTCACCTGGCAGTTCCAGCAGAGCCGGCGTCAGAGGTGACTGGCCAGTGTTGACCAGGAAGGGCGTGGACTGGATGGATTCCTGCCAGCTGTTGTTCACAGCGAACTCAGCCAGTGACAGAAAGAAGGGCCAGTCAGACTGGGCAGGGGAGATGTAATGACGAAGCATTTCCTCCAGGGTACGATTATACCTCTCTGTTTGACCATCAGACTCGGGAGGGTAAGCACTAGACGCCCAGAAATGATTAGTAAAGTGAGAGCCCCTATCAGAGATGATTTCTCTGGGCACTCCATGGTGTTTAAACACATTATCAATAAACAAGCGGGCAAAGCCCTCAGCATTCATAGACTCACGGCATGGCACAAAGTGTACCATTTTAGATAGCCTATCCACAAAGACAGCAATGGCATCAAAACCATGATCACCGGGTGGTAGTTTAGTGATTAAATCCATAGACATGGACTCCCATCTGTCATAAGGTATGGCCAGTGGTGTGAGTAACCCGCCAGGTCTGGTATTCACAGACTTGTTGCGCTGGCATGCGTCACAGTTACTCACATAGTGCCGCACTTCAGATCTCATGCGTGGCCACCAGAATATCCTGGAGATACGCTCCAGCGTCTTGGTGATACCCACATGACCTGCAAACTGTGCATCATGCATCTCCACCAATATCCTGGCTTTGAGATCTGGGCAGTGGGGAACCACTATCTGATTCTTCACTCACGAGAAACAAGGACCGGTCGCGATTGGACCGACCATAGCTCAATCGAAAGAAGGGAAAGAGGCCGTTCGAACGGTACAAGTCTTACGTAACTCCGTGCATCCGTCGCGACGCAAATGGGCCGCGATTTTCACAACCAAGCAATCTGCACAGATGTCGGTTGTCCTTTATCTGCACAGCTGCTGATAGTCGACATCTGCACAGATGCAGGCGATGTCGACATCTGTGCAGCTGCGGGAAGTCGACATCTGCACAGATGTCGTATACCGCAACCAACATCTGTGCAGCTGCTGACGACGACATCTGCACAGATGTCGACTATTACATTCAATGCTTGGCTGTGCAGATGTCGTGACCGACATCTGTGCAGCTGCTGACGACGACATCTGCACAGATGTCGACTATTACATTTGAGCCTTGGCTGTGCAGATGTTGTCTGTAGCATCTGCACAGATGTCGACTATAACATTCGCGGCTTGGCTGTGCAGATGTCGTGGCTTCATCGCACAGATGTCGACTATTTCATCGACTATTACATCCGCAAAGCACATGCATTGACACCCAAACATCCAGCAAGACCTCGATACACCCCCGCAAAACACACGTATTGACACCCAAACACCCCGCGACACCTCGCTACACCCCCGCAAAACACATGTATTGACGACCAAACACCCCGCAACACCTCGCTACACCCCCGCAAAACACATGCATTGACGACCAAACACCCCGCAACATCCTCGCAATACACATGTTTGGACACTCAAACATCCCGCAACACCTCGCTACGGGACTTGCAAGCACATGTCTCGATGCACCATCACTCCACAACACCTCAATATGGAAATGCTAAGCACATGCATTGATGCACCCAATGACCGCAACACCTCCCTTCGATGTGACAAGGTAGCAACGACACAACACAACAAGAAGGTGACACCACACACCACCATCACCATCACCATCACCATCACCATCACCATCACCATCACCATCACCATCACCATCACCATCACCATCACCATCACCATCACCATCACCATCACCATCACCATCACCATCATATCGGTCGGAACCACTGTTGCGTTAGCGGCTATAGTGTTCTGAGGTATCCATCGTAGATCAGGGCGTAGTCCATCTACCTGGGAATCGGACCCAGCCTCAGAACACCTCACCACTAACACTTTCTCACATGGGAGTAGAGATCTCAGATCCGCATGCTACTTTACTCAGCATGGTCACGTAACATTCCCCCCCACCTGGCTCAGCTGCACTCAGCTGACCACCGTGGTGTTGCCCCGCTCAGGCACATTGTGCCGTCACTCGCGCCCACACTAGCGCTAGGTGTCTGAGTTCCTTTCATGGCCTCCTCACATCAGCCCACCGCCTCAGCCTCAGCCGTACCAGCCTCCAAACCGAGCTTCTGTAGGTAGGCAGTCAACATCTCCTGGCACCCCACCAGCTGTGACCTGGACTCCCACGTGTTGTGCTCGTCCCCATGGCCCTGCCACTTGACCAGGAACTCCAACTGCCTCTTCTTGGGCTTGTCACCCCGCTTGCCTTGGCTCTTGGCCAGCCGGTGATCCACCACCTTCTCCACCTTGTACTCTGGCTCTCCATCTAGCCACTGCAGTGGGGGTGGGCCTGCGTGCCCAGGCACCTGGTCAGAGGCATCGTAGGTCCTGTAAGGCTTCACAAGGGACACATGAAACACGTTATGGATCCGAGACCACTCCTCAGGTAGGTCCAGCTTCACTGCTGCTCTGCCCACCATGTACTCAACTCGGAAAGGACCGACATAGCGTGGCTTCAGTTTTCTGGCACCAGGCTGGCCCACTCTGCCCCTCATGTTTTGTGTGCTCAACAACACCATGTCGCCAGGTTCAAACACCGCGTCACGCCGCTTGGTATCTTGGTAGGCCTTCATGCGCTTCTGCGCTCGGGCTAGGCATTGCCTGGCCTGCTCCACCGCCTGCCTCGCATTGGCCACGAACTCGTGCGCCTGCGGCACTCTCTGGGGCAGGTCCAGCAGCTCAGCCACTCGCGGATGGTAGCCGTAGTTTAGGTAGAACGGCGTGCAACGGGTGGACTCCTGCTTGGCATTGTTGATGGCGAACTCGACGAGGGGTAAGTGTTCCGCCCAGTCCTTCTGGTCGGGCCTGATGTAATGCCTTAGCATCTCCTCTATCACCCGGTTCATGCGTTCCGTCTGACCATCCGTCTGGGGGTGGTAAGCACTCGACAGGTCCAGGTCCACCTGGAGCAGCGCCGCCAGCTCAACAAAGAACCTGTTGTTATTCAGGTTAGGTCCCCTGTCGCTCACAATGCTGTCTGGCCAGCCGTGTAGCCGAAACACGTTGTCGACAAAGAGCTTGGCATATTGTACCGCTGTCATGCGCTCCCAGGTCCTGGCCAAGTGCACCATCTTGGTCAGTCGGTCCACAATCACCAAGATTGAATCATGCTTGGCTGGTCCACTTGCAGGGAGCTTCACAATGAGGTCAAGCGACACGGAGCCCCACGGCCTCAAGGGGATAGGCAGCGGCTGTAGCTTGCCAGCGGGCTTCTGGGCGCTGGACTTGTTTAGTTGGCACGAGTGGCAGGTGCGCACGTAGTGCTTGACAGCCTCTGACACACCGTGCCAGTCAAAATAGCGTGTTACTTGCTCAAGGGTCTTTGTCATGCCCAAGTGACCCGCAGACTTGGCATCGTGCATGGTGTGTATCACTCTCCTCCTCAGCTTCTCATCATTAGGCACCACCACCTGGCCACGCTCTGTTAGCCACAGCCCCTCCAGCCGGTGTAGCTTTGAGGTGAAGGCAGCCTCGTCAAACCGCTTGTCTGCCCCGTAGGCCTGTTTGACTGCTTGCAGCAGCGTTGTGGGGTCTGACCCGTCACTGGCCTCTTGTTGCTCTGTGTCCTGCCGCAGGGTTTCCCCCCCACCTGGCTGCAGCCCTCTAGGCGTGCCGGCAGCCATGTCAGCAGGCGGGGTCAGCTTGCCAGCCTCATAGGCCCTCTCCCTGGCCACAGCCTGTTCTTTCTCAGCCACCTTGCGGAGCTCAGCTGCTGTGCGGCGGGTGGTGGCAGCCAACACTGCACCTTCACGTCCAGGCACCAGCAGCAGCACCGGGCAGCTCTCTGTGGCAGGCATGCTTAGCGCCGGGTTGCGGCTGATGGGATCAGCCACATTGTCCGCACCAGGATGGTATCTGATTTCATACTTGTAACGGGACAGCTCCTCCATCCACCGTGTCTGCCGCCTTGACAGGTTTGCTTGCGTTTGAAGGTAGATTAGGGGGTTGTGATCAGTTTGTATTGTAACATCCACAGCTCCATCCAGGTAGCACCTCCATTCCCTCACAGCCCTGATGATGGCTAGCAGCTCCTGGTCTCCTGTAGAGTACCTTGTTTTAGGTGGTGACAGCTTTTTGCTGGTGTAAGCTATGGGTCTGCCATCTTGCAGCAGCACTGCTCCAGTGCCCACCAGCGACGCGTCAGTGCACACCACAAAGGGCTTGGTGAAGTCAGGCAGCGCCAACACAGGAGCAGAGCACAGGGCGTCTTTCAGGCCATTAAATGCTTTCAAATGTGCCCCCCCGAACTTTTGCCAGTCGAACTGTGCCGCAGCCGTCTTGCTGGTCAGGTCGGTCAGCGGCGCAGCGATAGCGCTGAAGTTGGGAATGAAGCGCCGAAAATAGTTCGCCAACCCCAAAAAGGCCTGCAGATCCTTCAGGTTGCGCGGAACGTGCCACTCCCGGACCACTTTCACTTTTGTTGGGTCGACAGCAATGCCATGTTCGCCCACAATATGGCCGAGGAACGCCAGCTCTGTTTTGTTGAACTCGCATTTGGAGCGTTTGGCGTAGAGCTTGTGTTGTCTCATGAGCTCCAGCACCTCTTTCAGATGTCGCACATGCTCCTCAGCAGTATTGCTCATGACCAGGATGTCATCAATGTAAACCAGCACAGACTTGTTGATCAGAGGTCGAAAAACGTTGTTCATGACTCGTTGGAAGGTAGCAGGAGCGTTTGTAAGCCCGAAGCACAGCACTTTAAACTGGAACTGCCCCATGGGCGTCAGGAATGCTGTCTTGGGCCGGTCCGCCTCTGTGATCCTGATTTGATGGTACCCGGATTGGAGATCAAGGGAGCTAAACACTTTCTTGCCAGCCAACTTGTCAAAGAGGTCATCAATCCTCGGTAGGGGATATCTGTCTTTCACCGTCAGTTTGTTTAGTGCTCTGTAGTCAATACACATCCTCAACGACCCGTCCTTCTTCTCCACAAACAGCACAGGGGCTCCATAGGGGCTACCGCTGGGCTCTATCAGCCCCCTGGCTTGCAGCTCTGACACCTGTCTCTTGACCTCAGCCTCCTCCCTGGGGCTCAGCTTGTAAGGCCGCTTGTATGGTGGCGGAGCATCAGACTCCATCCTGATGGTGTGCCCTACACCCCTGTCTGGGGGCAGACCTGGCGGCATGTCCTGGAACACATCAGAGTACTCATCTAGCACAGCCTGCAGCTCTGCATCTGTGACCAGCTCAGGTCTATCCTTTCCACTGCTCTCCTTGCAGCCTGCCACTGCAGCAGCCAGGCTCCCCTTGTGCCAGCCCTCTGTGTCACTTTCACTGCCAGGCTGCACCAATAGCAGCAAGCTGCGGCATCCCTTGCGAAGCAGCCTCGCCGTCTGTCCCACGCTGAGCGGTTCCGCTGGCTCGACTAGCCCTCCTGAGGCTACGGCAGCCTGAGCTACGGCTTCAAAAGATGGCAGGTGTTTCGAGCGAAGTGCCAGCAGGTTCACCGGTTTGCCCTCAGGCGACAATAACGTGCACACCCCGTGCTTCGGTTTCATCACTACGTCGTTGGCGAACAGCCAGTCCGATCCCAGGATTAAGTCGACACCCTCAATTACTCTGGGCATGACTCTGGCCATTACGATGGTCTTGCTCTTCTGAATCTCCAGCAGGCCTGTCCTCTTCTCATTCAGCACCACACGCTCATTGTTGGCAGTCAATACTGGTGTTGGCCTCATGGCTTCCTTTTCCAACGTAGCATCAGATGGGTCTATCTTGTGCTTTTGCAGCCACTGGTCACTGATGATGCTGAAGGTAGCGCCAGTGTCCATCATAATCTGGCATGGCCTGCCTCCAAAGCGGCCCACATACATGAAGGGTAGTTGTAGCGTTTCAGCCTTGTCACTGAGAGTCCCCGTCGGTGCGGTAGCCAAGATGAGCTTCTTACATGTTGACCTCTCATCAAACACAGGTATAGGCTCATACAAAGGCGGTCCTGGCAGGTCTGCACCTCGTTCCCACCAGGCAAAGCCCTATTGATCATCATTGTGAGCCCCACGGCTACCACGGTGCTGTTGCTTGTTGGCACAGTCTTTGGCGTAGTGTCCTCGCCCTCCACACTCGTAGCACACGTCACTGGGCTGGTTGGGCCCCTTGTGTCTCTTACGGTCACGGTCACGGTCGTCTGCGAACGACACATGGCGTGCGTCCCGGCTTGGACTGCGGCCACTGTTGTGCCCGCGACCCTCATCACGACGCCGCAGGTCCGCTGGCTGGAACCGGTCCAGTCGCTCATTCAAACGACCCTGCAAGGTGCGCCCACCATCAGCAGAACGGCTTCGTGAGCGCCCATTGCTCCTTCCACTGAAGCTGCGCCCTCGCCCCGCAAACACGGCCACTCCGGGCCCTCCATCAAACCCATCGTCGTCAGGCAGGGATGAAGCCAATGGTGCAGTGACAGCACGCACAGAAGTTTTGGCAGCTCGTGCAGCAACATCACGCCCACGTGCAAAAGCAAGCAAGGCATCCAGCGACTCCCATCGCTTCCCATCGGGCATAGTCGCACACTCTCGCTTCAGCTCAGGTTTCAGGCCAGCGATGAAGTACATACACAGGAGGTCCTGGGGCAAACGATGCAAGCGCATGGACATCAGCGAAAACTGCAGACAGTAAGGGCGCGTTTCCAATGGACGGAGAAAAGAGAAAAGAGATCGCCCATGTGCATGAATTCAAACGCGTTTCCAATGGAGAGAGAAGAGATGCATGGAGGCCACTTTCCAGCCGCCGCCTACGCCTTCATTGATCTACACACGAGCTGCCCAGCAACATGGATAGCAGCAGCAGCAGCGGTTACAGCGGAAGTAGAGGCAGCAGTTTGTCAGACCCGGTTTGTTAAACAAGTTTAACAAGTTAAACAAAGGGAGAATGTTTAACAAATGTTTAACACGACCGCCAGGTCTCGCTCCGCAGTCGCGATGGAAGGCGAAGCAACCGCGACCCCAATGTTCGAACCAATGCACACACGCAGCCTTCCCGCGAACCAAAGCTACACGCAGAGCTACAGTGCTCGGCTGGTGTTTCACTATGATGTAAATGTGCTTGGAGCATGCCATGGCTGGTCGGCTGTAGCTTTGGGGGTTGGCTGTAGCTCTGAGGGCGATCTTTTCATATGGTATGGGAACAAGGACGCAATTGTCCCGTTAGCTGGGATGGTGGCAGGTATGATGGGGTCAAGCATCGCAGGCGCAAGTGCACAAAGTGCGCCGTGCAAGTCAGTCGTGCAAGTCAGTGCAGTTGTGCAAGTCAGGCTGCGGGGCTTATCAGGCTAACTAGTCAAGCACTCTCCGCACTAGCGGGACTAGCTAAGTATGCTCCGGGGGGCTACAACTCTCTATGGCACTGCTCCGCGTTGAAATTGCGGTGCTCGTCAAACAGCTGATGCGCCCTCAGCTGATGCGCCCTCAGCAACAATACGGACGAGGACCATCTCCTGGGCATTTGTCCTCTTCATCAGCTCCTGCGGCTTAGGTGGCGACGCAGAAGCGGCAACGGGACATTGGCAACGGGACGTCAAACAGCGATGCCCTGGAGAAACAGCCCAGCCTAACCCAGCTCTCGCTGCGGCTCCGGTGCAAAAGGTCACATCTCTCGGTCACATCTCTTTTTCTCCTGGGGGGGTCGGCCTGGAGGACCCTAGCGGAGAAAAAGAGATGAAATGGAGCTCACTCTAGGAGAGTTATTCGTCTCTATCTCCGCGCATTGGAAACGGGAGAAAAGAGATTCGGACCGTTGGCGGCAGTTAGAGGGACATGGGCTGGCGGCGATCTCTTTTTCTCTTTCTCTTTCTCTCTTTTTCTCTTTCTCTCTCCGATCTCTTTTCTCTTTCTCTCCGTGCATTGGAAACGCGCCCTAACTCATCAACTCCGCTCCCTTCTGGTGATACTCCCGATCCACCAGCTTCTGCATCAGATCCGCCTCATTATTCTGATTGGTGCACCCAGTGGCCCTCCTAAGCCACGCTTCTAGCTCCGCATCAGTAAGATCTTTGCCTTGCTGCCTGTAGCTGCTCACCAGCTGTACCACGGCGGCCTTCAGGTCTCCGCTCAGGGCCTGCAGCACTCCCGCCACCAATGGCTGCTGCGTTGCACGGCACCATTGACCCACAAGCCAGAAATAAGACTCAAAGTCCCTATTCCGCAGCACATCATCAATCTTCCAGGCCTCAGGCAGGCTCACGTTTGTTCTGACCACATGCTGTGCCGCTGGTGCTCCTGGCAGCGACCGACCACTTGCCTCTCCCAGGCCAGCTCCGCCAAGGTTTGCAAGCGCTCCATGCTGGCTTGCACCACCCCCGGCCGCGCTTCCAGAATGTGCCTCTCGGCGCTCACCCTCCTCGCGCCCATTGCTCCCTGGGCCGCCACTACGCTTCTCACGATCGCGGGAATCTCGTAACTCCCGCTCCTTTGCGGCCAACTGCGCTTGCAAGGCCTCCACAGTCCTCTGCAAATCTTCCGGGCTTCTACCCACTTCCATTGCCGCTCTCGCAGAATCAACCTCCGCCGACGGGTTCATCGTTAACTCTGTACCGCACACGGGTACCCAGGCTCACTGGCCCTTGCTCACAGCCACACACAGCCGACGCTTCTCAGCGCTTTACCCGCAAGCTTAGCACACAACTCCTCCGCTTCTTTCCAAAGTCGACGCACTACACCCAGCTCCAACCGTTGCTCAGGCGAGTGCGGAAACTCCACTGCGCTTCCACAAGCCAACCAGTACCCACGGACGTCCTCTGTCGCTAAGCTCGGGCAAAACCGTGCTAAACTGACCCAGTCGGGCTCGGAGGCACCGGTCGGAACCACTGTTGCGTTAGCGGCTATAGTGTTCTGAGGTATCCATCGTAGATCAGGGCGTAGTCCATCTACCTGGGAATCGGACCCAGCCTCAGAACACCTCACCACTAACACTTTCTCACATGGGAGTAGAGATCTCAGATCCGCATGCTACTTTACTCAGCATGGTCACGTAACAATCACCATCACCATCACCATCACCATCACCATCACCATCACCATCACCATCACCCCACCCCACCCCACACCACACCAAGGACAACACAACAACATCACAACAAGGCGGCAAGATGACTAGGATGGACGCTACAACAAGGTTGATGCTACACCTCCCCTTAGTGATGTATAACACGGGGTGCAACTTCATAGCCTCCACTTACGTGCTCCCGCTATCCTTCACCCACCACACTACCATTGACTCCCACCTACCACACCTATGCCGTGTCGCGCAACAAGCACGGGCTGACAACCACCCAAGTGCTCCACCATCCAGCTATCGTCCCCTTTGGAGAGGGATGGGTAGGGTCATTGTGGTGAGTGTGCATGGCATGGCATGGCCAGGATGGGCTGGGTGGGCTGCTACTACGGGATCCCACTCCAAGCCGCCCGCTCCATGTTGCCCGCTCCAGGTTGGTACGCCAAGGGTAGGGTAGGGAGAGGGCTGCTACGCCAAGGGTAGGGTAGGGAGAGGGCTGCAGCGTGTGTCGTGGGGCGGGGGGTGGGAAAGGGGGGAGGTAGGTGGGGTGGCAGACTTGGAGGTGGTGGGACAGGGTAGAGAGGGGGAAAGGGGGAAGGGGGAAGGAGGAAGGGGAAAGGGGGGAGGCTAGACCATGAAACCTGCAGCAAACAAGGGATGGGGGTGGGCGTGGGGGTAGGGATGGGGGTGGGGGTGGGGTGGTAGGGGAAAGGGGGATGGGTGTGGCCATTAGAACCTGCAAACACCAACAAGGGCATGACAGGCGGTCAGAGTTGGGACCACACAGTTGCAAGGGCTCGCCACTCACAATTTGTTGGGTGGAGTGTTTGGAAGAAGAAGGGATTGGCAAGAAGTCCTCCTCCTTCTCATCCTCCTCGTTCTCAGCTTGCGACTTACCACATGGCAGATGCTTGTGATGTGGGATGAGGGATGTGAGATGATGCAAGGTAGGGGTGGGGAGGGGAGGTGACGGAGAGGGCTGGATTGGGCTGGTCTGGTCTGGTCTGGTCTGGTCTGGTCTGGTCTGGTCTGGTCTGGTCTGGTCTGGTCTGGTCTGGTCTGGTCTGGTCTGTCTGGTCTGGTCTGGTCTGGTCTGGGCTGGGCTGGGCTGGGCTGGGCTGGGCTGGGCTGGGCTGGGCTGGGCTGGGCTGGGCTGGGCTGGGCTGGGCTGGGCTGGGCTGGGCTGGGCTGGGCTGGGCTGGGCTGGGCTGGGCTGGGCTGGGCTGGGCTGGGCTGGGCTGGGCTGGGCTGGGCTGGGCTGGGCTGGGCTGGGCTGGGCTGGGCTGGGCTGGGCTGGGCTGGGCTGGGCTGGGCTGGGCTGGGCTGGGCTGGGCTGGGCTGGGCTGGGCTGGGCTGGGCTGGGCTGGGCTGGGCTGGGCTGGGCTGGGCTGGGCTGGGCTGGGCTGGGCTGGGCTGGGCTGGGCTGGGCTGGGCTGGGCTGGGCTGGGCTGGGCTGGGCTGGGCTGGGCTGGGCTGGGCTGGGCTGGGCTGGGCTGGGCTGGGCTGGGCTGGGCTGGGCTGGGCTGGGCTGGGCTGGGCTGGGCTGGGCTGGGCTGGGCTGGGCTGGGCTGGGCTGGGCTGGGCTGGGCTGGGCTGGGCTGGGCTGGGCTGGGCTGGGCTGGGCTGGGCTGGGCTGGGCTGGGCTGGGCTGGGCTGGGCTGGGCTGGGCTGGGCTGGGCTGGGCTGGGCTGGGCTGGGCTGGGCTGGGCTGGGCTGGGCTGGGCTGGGCTGGGCTGGGCTGGGCTGGGCTGGGCTGGGCTGGGCTGGGCTGGGCTGGGCTGGGCTGGGCTGGGCTGGGCTGGGCTGGGCTGGGCTGGGCTGGGCTGGGCTGGGCTGGGCTGGGCTGGGCTGGGCTGGGCTGGGCTGGGCTGGGTGTAGGGAAGGGGAGGTTGGGACCATTGAACCTGCAGCAATTCAGTGGTTGGCAAATCATCAGGCGAGGTACTTGGAGCCACATGACTGCAAGATAAAATACTCACCATTCGCTAGGATTGGGTTTGTGTGGGTGCACCCAACTTTGTTTTAAGTGCACTCAGCTTCGTCTCTTGCATGGCTCCTGACCGCCTCTCCGGGCTCCTCCACTCCTCTTCCGCTCCGTCTCATATACTTCGGGCTACGTGTCCTAGTTGCACCTCATGCATTTCTTATGCCGCATCGCTGCATCGCTGTGTCGCTGCATCACTGCACCTCCTTCCGTTTTCTGTCGCTATCTCTTGATCCTATCGCTTAACCTGATGGCATCTTTTTATGACTGGTCGCTAATGCTATGCGGCTGGCTGGCTGGCTCGTAGCCTTTTGGCGACGAGTTTTGTTGGCTGCTCCTGGCTGCTCATTGCTGCTATACGGGGCAATCTAAGCTCCTTCGCGGTTCCTTGGCTTCCTTCGCGCCACCTTCACGAAAACTTCATGCAGATATCACACAGATTGTTGATTAATGGAAGAGTCTTGATTCCTTTGCGTAACCTTTATGCAAGCCTTTTCTTCATGTGCTCAGCTGCACTACGTCGACAGCTGTGCAGATGTCGAGGGATGCTGTGGAGATGTCGACTGTGTCGACGGCTGTGCAGATTTCGAGGGATGCATCTGTGCAGATGTCGGGTGTGTCGACGGCTGTGCAGATGTCGAGGGATGCATCTGTGCAGATGTCGTTTGTGTCGACGGCTGTGCAGATGTCGAGGGATGCTTGGTTGTGCAGATGTCGACTGTGTCGACGGCTGTGCAGATGTCGAGGGATGCATCTGTGCAGATGTTGTTTGTGTCGACGGCTGTGCAGATGTCGAGGGATGCTTGGCTGTGCAGATGTTGTTTGTGTCGACGGCTGTGCAGATGTCGAGGGATGCTTGGCTGTGCAGATGTCGACTATGTCGACAGCTGTGCAGATGTCGAGGGATGCATCTGTGCAGATGTCGTTTGTGTCGACAGCTGTGCAGATGTCGAGGGATGCATCTGTGCAGATGTCGACTATGTCGACAGCTGTGCAGATGTCGAGGGATGCTTGGCTGTGCAGATGTCGACTGTGTCGACGGCTGTGCAGATGTCGAGGGATGCATCTGTGCAGATGTCGTTTGTGTCGACAGCTGTGCAGATGTCGAGGGATGCATCTGTGCAGATGTCGTTTGTGTCGACAGCTGTGCAGATGTCGAGGGATGCATCTGTGCAGATGTCGACTATGTCGACAGCTGTGCAGATGTCGAGGGATGCTTGGCTGTGCAGATGTCGACTGAGTCGACAGCTGTGCAGATGTCGAGGGATGCATCTGTGCAGATGTCGTTTGTGTCGACGGCTGTGCAGATGTCGAGGGATGCATCTGTGCAGATGTCGTTTGTGTCGACGGCTGTGCAGATGTCGAGGGATGCATCTGTGCAGATGTCACTTGTCCCTTCGACATCGACATGCAGCTGGTCACCCCCGCCATTGGCTGCACCCCCGTGGCTCAAGAGATACCTTTCTTACTCATTTCTGCACGGATGAGGCCGCCGATTGGTGCGATGAGCTGCTTATGGCCTAACTAGAGTGCAGCCAGCCCCAACGATTTGCCGGGTGGCTGGCCCCAACCCGCGACGGACAATTCAAATTTTCAGGTCAGCACGCGACAGTGCTGCTGCGTCCCAGCACGCATCGATACCATCTCTTAAGCTGGGGGCGTGACCGCGATGGCGGATTGCTGATGAACCTGTGCCATGTGCAAGTTGCTGCCAAGTTGCGAAATTGCAGGTTGCACAGGATGCTCTGATCATTGATGCCTGCGACTTCCGAGCAACCACGCGCAGCAAGAATTGGTCAAAAACATGTAGAAACTGAGCTGGGAAAAAGTTGACCGCCCACTCATGAAACGGCCCAAACATGATGACATCGCGCTTCTGTCCTGATTAGACGTTAGAAGCCCACACAAGGAGCAGCACAGAACTGGCAGTTTATCATTTGACGTCCTGGTTGGACTCTGAAAACTTGTCAAGAAAGTAAAAAAACATAAAAAAACCGACATGGGGTGACGCGACACGAGTCGCACGCTGGACAGCCCAAAAGCCATACCAGCACTCTCAAGCATATCAACAGCACTAGAACACATGTCAAGGGGGGTCCTGCGCCCGACAAGAAATCCTGCGCCCGACAAGAAATTCAAACATTTGAAAAGCTGGGCCGCTGAGCGCGATAGCTGTTCTCTGACCACAGCCCCACTAAGCAGGCCATTCCCGGCACAATGCGACCAGAATTCTCAACCCCCCCGCCCGCCCCGGCATAGGTGCACATCAGCCCGAGCAGCCCGCTAGCCTCGCGCTCGTGAGCTACACAGCCCTGCGCAAGAATCGCTGAAAAACTCTTAAAGATCAGTCGGATAGTTATCAGGGGTGCAGCCAATGGCGGGGGTGACCAGCTGCACAGATTCCGGGCTCATTAAACCAACATCTGCACAGATTCCCAAAAAGGGGGGGGTACCTCGCGCGCGGATCGTTGTATCTTCGCAACCGCTGCGAGTTAAGACTTCATTCAAGAGAGAGGTCCCCATTAAACTCAACGCTCTATCGTTCTATCGGAGCAGAATGTCCTTCCGATGCAAAAAGGCCCTCGCGTCGGCCCTATTTATCGTGAGTGTTGCCCTTGGTACGATACAGGCCATGCTTGTCTAGATCATATTGATCCACAGTGCTGGCAAAGGCCTCATCTGCTGCATACGCTGCCAGGAGCTGCTCTGTCATATTGACAGCGTGCAAAGGGTGCACAGGCAAAGGAGGTGGGGGCAGGGGTTGTTCCAAAACCAGCTGAGGCTGTGGCTCCTGCTGCGGCTGCTGAATGGCGGGCTGAGCAGGCTGCACCACACCAGCTTCCTCCCCCTCCAAAAGGCGCTTCCTGCTCCTGGTCATAACCATGACAGTGTTGCTGGCAGGAGCATCAGGTATGCGAGACAGAGGGTCAGCAGGGTTAGTATCACCAGGTAGGTACTCAATGGTAAAATCATACCGGGAGAGAAACTCCAACCACCTAGTCTGGCGTCTTGACAAGACTTTTTGTGTTTTTAAAGCTACTAAGGGTTTGTGGTCTGTATACAACGTGAAGGGAACACCCTCCAGGTAGCAACGCCATTCTTTACATGCAGTAATAATTGCAAGTAGTTCATGTTCACCAGTGGTGTAGTTCTTTTCAGCTGGAATCAGCTTCTTGCTTAAATAAGCCAGAGGATAGCCCTCCTGCATGAGTACTGCACCTACGCCTTGTAAAGAGGCGTCACAATAAACCTGAAATGGTTTAGTAATATCTGGGATTTTGAGTAGAGGTACTCTAGAAATGGCATGCTTTAGAGCATCAAAAGCTTGTAACTTATCATCAGGCCATTTGTGCCAATTGAAATCAGCACCTGCTTTACCAGTCAGGTCAGTGAGAGGTGCTGAAATAGCACTGAAGTTGTGTACAAACTTGCGCACAAAATTGGCAGCACCCAGAAATTGCTGCATGGCAGTCAGACTGCGTGGCACAGGCCAGGAAGTGATGGATTTCACTTTATCAGGATCGACAGCTATGCCCTGGTCACTGACAATGTGGCCCAGGAATTTTAGTGCAGTTTTAAGGAACTCACACTTTGATAGCTTAGCTTTAAACTGATGCTTACGTAATAACTCAAGGACTCTTCTCAAATGTGTGAAGTGTTCTGGTACATTCTTAGACATGATGAGGATATCATCTATGTACACAAGGGCACAGTCATTAATGACATCAGCAAAAGCATTGTTCATTACACGTTGAAACGTGGCTGGTGCATTGGTTAGCCCAAAGCACAGGACCTTAAACTGATAAAGGCCACTGGGTGTCCTGAAGGCTGTCTTAGGGACATCCTCGTCAGGTATCCTGATCTGGTGATAACCAGCTTGCAGGTCAAGTGACGAAAACACTGTACACCCAGCTAACCTGTCAAACAGGTCATCCACTCGAGGTAGTGGGTACTGATCCCTAAGTGTGATCTTATTCAGCTGACGATAGTCTACACACATCCTTAACTCACCTGACTTCTTTTTGACAAAGAGGACAGGGGCAGCGTAGGGAGAAGAGGAGGGTTCAATGATGCCCTGCTCCAAGAAGGCTGCAACCTGCTTCTTCATCTCCAGAAGCTCTGGCTGGCTCATCTTATATGATGGTAAGGCTGGTGGCTTACAGCCAGGCTGAAGAGGGATGGTGTGCCCTACTGGGCGCTGAGGGGGTAGGGTATTAAAGGGTGCGAAGACATCGTCGTACTCAGATATGAGTGCTGTCAGCTGAGCTGCAACTGCAGGGGGTATAGAGGTAGGGTAGTTGATAGAGGGGGTAGAAGGTAAGGATGTTGAGTGAGAGTGAGGGTCAGGATAAGGGGACAGCTGATTAGCTGGAGCAGGGGTTGGGTGATGGATAAGTGGGCAAGAGGGTGAGGTGGTTGAGTGGGAGCGAGGGTCAGGGTTATTGGACAGCAAAATAGCTGGGGTAGAGGTAGGGTGTACGGACAGCACACTTGCTGGGGTAGGGTTGATGGGCTGAGACGAGATGAGGGCAACCAGAGACTGGCCGCCTTTCCTTAACCACTTGTAAGCTACTTTTGCTGATACAGTAGCTTGCCTGTGTTTAGCCAGGATATGGGCACAATGAGGAGCCATAATGGGCGCTGCTGGCTCACACTTGAGCACCGTTTTCACAGCTGCCAACTGTACTGTAATAGTACGTGCCAGGTAGTCTAGCAGCACACCATTTGACTGTAACCAGTCACTGCCCATTAACACATCGAAGGCAGAGAACATCTCTGGCATCACCAGCAACTCAACCCTGCAGCTCAGGGTCTGAACATTCAACTGTACGCTGCATGCATGCGTGCAAACCACAGGCTGTCCATTGGCCACAAGGAATTCCTTGGGCTGCTTCAGTTTATAACTGGCAAGCTGATACTGCTCAACAGCAGCACAATTAATGAAGCTGGCTGCTGCACCACTGTCAAACAGCATGGTACATGCGAAGCCATTCACTCTACCAGGGAACGAGAAGTGTAACACACCATCGTCTGCTGCTCGTCCCACAGGCATAGCAACCTAATCACTGGGCACTGGGCAACAGGCACCAACACAGTCCTGGCCAGCTGGTTGGGCAACACATCAGCGGCGGCGGTCACCCTTGCTGCCCTGCTGCTTCCATCCACCCTTGCGTGGGGGGCTGCGGTCACGCTTGCCTGGGCCCCGGGGAGGACGGTCCCCAGCACCATGACCAGAAGGAGGACCCAGGGAGGAGGGACGGGGGAACCCAGAGACCCGGCGGGCCTCCTCAGCTGACAGGTGCTTCAGGTTGCAGTAGTCCCTGAAATGGGCGGGGTTCCAGCAGTGGTGGCAGGCGTGGCCAGGAGGTGGCCTGGGAGGGGCATCAGACACAGGGGCAGCAGGAGGAGGGGGCCGTGGAGGACGTCCACCACCCTGGCTGCTGTGGCGACTTCCACGGTGGCCACTGCTGCTGCTGCTACTGACATCCCAGTAGGGGCCACGAGGGGCCGCAGGAAGACATCTTCCAGCAGGGGCGGTGAAGCCTCGAATACGGTCCATCTGTTTACGGGGCACGAAGGCAGCCACAGGTGCAGGTGGACGACGGCCCACTTGATTAGTGGCCACTGCAAACAAAACCTTCTGTGCATTCACAGCAGCCTGAATGGCATCAACCAGGTTAGGGTCAGGCATAAGTGCAAGATCATGCACCACACGAGACTGCAGTTCAGGGGTGAGGCCCCTGATGAAAGTGGCAACAAGCATGGAGGGTGCCATGCATGTGGCACCGGCCACTGTCAGAGTATTACGGAACTCCGTGATGTAGGAGTTCAGGGTGGAACCTGCTGACATGCGTAGGGCACCAGGATCCAACAGCTTCCTGCGGTGCACGTCTGATTCATTACGCAGATCGTCACCAGCCATCTCCTTGAAAGAAGCACGCAGGTGGGCCCAGGTTGGCCTAGTGCCATGAGCAAGAATGTGTGCATTCCTAGTAGCAGGGTACCACACCTCACGTGCCTTGCCAGACAGGAAATTGGGCAATGCATCAGCAGGATCAATGCGCAGATATGCACAATGAACCTCAAGGTCTTCACAGAAGATTTCTGCAACCCTGGATGTGGCCAGGCACTGATCTGTCCACTTGTCAGGACCTGGGACCTTTATCCTGGGCAGGGAGGCTGGCACAGTGACAGGCACAGCAACCTGAGACGGTGGCAGTTGTCCTGCTGGTGCTGCAGGTGGCGCAGTAGGTGCGGCAGGAGTAGCAGTGCCCGACGAAGCAGGTGCGACTAGGGCAGCAGAAATGCCACTACTACCATTCACAGCAGGTCTGGCTGACTGTGAGTACTGGTTGCGGATTGCAGATATAGCTGGCTCACCACCCACCAATGCTATCTGCAGGCTTTGAAGGCGCTCCATCTCAGCGAGTTCGGCTCGGACCCTGACAGCCTCGTTCTGGGACGCTTGCAGATTTGCGTTTGCCCCCACCAGCTGCTGGCGCAGCCTCTGGATCTCATCAGCTTGCGCGGCTGCGGCAGAGGTGCCAGTTTCAGGCAAGATCGGGGCAGCTGTCAGGGCTCCTGCATACGACAGCGGTCCAACTCCAGGGACCACCGCAGTCGGAGGCGCCGTGGTAGCTGGAGGCTGAGCGGAGGTCATGGCGTTCAGAGTCTGCAGCACGTTCTTCAGCAGATCCATTGCCTGGGCGGGGGGTAGACCAGTAACCCTCTCGATTTCCGCGAAGGCGGGGTTCGTGATAGGCACAGGAAGAACGGGGGCAGTAATAGATACCACCGTGCCAGTAGTTGGCACCCCAGTCGCAGCAGGGACTCCTGCTGGAGCACCAGTAGTGGCGTTCGGAGTCGCTGGGGGCGGGGAGCCAGGAGTTTGGCCCCCAGGAGCAGAACGCTCCGGTCGTTTATCGCCTCCAGGAGGAGGCTCCTTGTTGGCAGTCATTTGCTCAGAGGGAAAGTGGCGTTAGTACAACGTCGGTCGGAAACCAAAATGTAGCGTGCTAAGAGCAGCGCCGATAACCGATAACCACCTCTTTCCCACAGCGTGACACGGCCAGGGTTTAGAACGTTTCCCCCGAGGAGTCGAACCTCTGAAGCAGGTGTGCACGAAGGCCCACCTGCCCCTTTCGCCCACCATGTCACACTGCAGTACAGAAGTACCGTGAGGCGAGCTAGGCTTCGAGGAGCCGTTCGCTACACACACACTACTGTGCCACAGCCGGTTGCTGCTGCTGCTGGGCCTGGGATGGCTTGTCTCGCAGCCGCTTGTAGCTTGCGCCTGGTCTTCTTGCACCCGCGCAGTACAGCGCCCTCCGGGACCTTGATGACCTGCGACAAGCACAATCCGCATTTTCGAGAGACCACTTTGACAGGCCAAGACAAAGGCGGGGACACAAACCAGTGTTGTGAAATTTTCAGATTTTCATTCAGACTTTCAATGAAAATTTTCATCTGAAAATCTGAACGTCTTCACTGGAAACCTGAAAGTGCCGGGTGCTGCCCCCGGTCAGATCGCAGATCGGGTGTTGCAGAGTGCTTGGCTGTGCTGTGATTAACTTGGCTGGCGCCAGCGCGCTACAGCCACAGCGGAAGAATCGCAAGCCAGAAAACGCCACAGATGGCGGATCCACGGACAGCATGGACGGCTTGCATCTTTTAGAATGGCTTGCATGCCTGACCTTTGGCAACCTAAGTATTTCTGCATTTCAAACAGTGCAGGCCTACAAACAAGTCGCTTTTGAAAGGATAGGCTGAGAACCAGCGGCATCCGCCCAGTTTCACTGACGATGAAACTCTTTCAGTTTTTCAATGAAACACTTTCATTTTCATTGAAAATCTGAAAATTGAAAATCTGAAAATCTGAAGATTCACAACACTGACACAAACAGTGCGGCGACACATAAGGCGGGGGCGGCACCTGACGTCTGCGCGTGGTCCAGCCATCCCGACGCTCCTGTCGTTGCTTGGCTTGAGGGGAACGAGACGCTGCGATGGAACCAACAGGAGCGACGGGTTATCACACAGCGCGTAACTCGGCTGGGGACACGCACCTTTCTGTTCCTTTCCCGGGTCCTTCTTGTGCTTGCCGCTACCCTTCTTAGCCATCACGCGATCCGCATTAAGACGGGCGGTGGCCTTTGCAATCAACTTGGGTTTCCCGTGACAACATACGGTTGTGTGACACCAGCTGAACCTGCCAGCCCTGCCAGCTGCAGCGTCTCTCTCAGCCTCGTGCCTAAACAGGTCTGCACTGTGACAGCAGGTGTTGAGCTGCTGGGCTGCTAAAAATGTTAGACCCACTGCATTATTGTTCTTGACTTCATGATTATTGTTCGTGACATAACGCCGAATCTCCTCGTATAGTACAATGTCGGAGGCCAAGCTGTTACAACAAAATCTTGCAGCAACCGGCGCGGGCCCGGATTCAGCTTAGGGATGGGCGGATACAAAGATGTTTGCCATGTACCCCGTCTAGGCGGATCATCACTTGGGGTGTTGACTGAACGTTGGAGTGTGCACAATCAGCTCACTGTGCCAGGTAGATGTACAGACACAGAACAGTATCACCATACAGTTTAGGATTGCTTCCGTTACCCGTTACTTACGCAAAATGCACTTGGTATTGCACATGCGTGCCTTCGTGTTGTGTGCATGTGCACCTCTGTTTGTGCACCTAGCTTTGTAGTGCGGTGCAAAAGGCTTAGGAGCCTAGAGGGGGGTGGCGGCCAAGCAGCTTCACGCCCGCCAGCTTCAGCGGTGTAGGCCATCATCACCTGCGCCTCTCAGTTTCAGCTGCTCTACGTCACGATTAGCTATACAATACTCAATTCCCACACTTCACCCTGTGGGCTGATACCCCGGAACATCACAGTGCTGGCATAATAGCACACTGTCACACAGCATTGACACAATTGGCTGGTATAGGCGCTGCACCTGACGATTGGCTGTTGCTCAACCATGTGCACTCGCCATGTCTGCCCATTCACAAGCACAGTGTCACCTGCTACGGTGTCACACATACACAGGACCAGTGTTGCTTTGTAGGCGACCTGACAGCATTGTTAGCACGCCAGCATGGCATTGACCATGGTTGCACATGGTGTACTGCACTGACTGTGACACACCAGGTGAACAGCACCACGCCCAACAGCATGTAGGATGGCAGCACAACCCTACTGCCTAACAGCCCGCAGTGCGCCAGCAATCCAACGTTGGGCGACATTGAATTGCCATGCCTGCTTGCAGGCTGCTCCAGCTGCCGTGGAGCACCCCACCACTGAGTTGGTCGATGCATGCGGCTGTGCCATGGCTACAAGGGCGCAACTGCACGGCTATGTAAGTAAGCTGTAGGTCCAACAGGCCACAGCCGGACCATGCAGAGAGCCCAGTGGCTGCTGCTGAGGCGGCCAGCAGTTCTGCGCTGCTAGGAGCTGCGCTGCTGTCCCCTTCCCTAACAGCAGCCACTGGCCTTCTTAGCAGGGCCCTCTCCAGGCTTAATGGTCTGCTGGCTGGAGGCTCCTGCACCATAGCCCACTTTGATGCCATAGGACTGCAGCAGCGCAGCACAGGCAAGTGGGAGAGGTTAGGCAGGCAGGCAAGTTTAGTGATAGCCACGTCAACATGCGCAATCAAGGTCCAGCCTGATGTCTGCTCCCACTGCAGAGATACTGCACTGCGCCCACCATACCTCATTAGAAACATCAAGAACGCCATCCTGAATCTTGCGATAGATCTCCCGTGCTGTGTCAATGAAAGCCTGTAGCCAATGTGTACAAGTGTGGAGCTGTTTCATCATGCCATCTCTGGCCAGCTACACAATGTTGACATGTAGACTACAGGCTCTGCAACATACCTCCTCAACATTGTGTGCAGTCCTTGCCGAAGTCTCAAGGAAGATGAGGCCGTGCTCCTTAGCAAACTGTTCACCCTCCTCTGTAGTCACAGCTCGACGATGCTGCATGGATGGGAATAAGATCCAACACACCATCAGTTTAACTATTGCTTTAAGGACTAGGGTCTACAACGGGTGGCTGAACCAAGGCCACATATCAACTCACCGTTAGGTCTGACTTGTTGCCAATCAACATGATTGTCATATTTGGGTTTGCATGCTGCCGTGCATCTTCAAGCCAACTGGCAAGGTGGTTGAAGGTTTCCCGCCTGTTGGCAGTGAAGCCAATAATACCACATGGCTCAATGGAACAATGCAGCTAAAGCACTGAAAACAGCTAAAGCACTGTCTTGTACCTGGTGATATCATACACTAGCAACGCGCCTGCGGCACCCCTGTAGTAGGACCGTGTGATGGATCTGAACGACTCTTGACCGGCCTGCGACAGGCAGCCAAGGAACGCGTGCCGCGCTGTGCTGCATATGTAGTGTAGCTGTTTGTCAACCAGCTGCGTACCGTGTCCCAGATTTGAAGCTTAATTTGCTTGCCATCGATGTTGATCATTCGTGCGCCAAACTCGACCCCGATAGTGAGGTCATGGACAGGCTGGAAGCGTTTATCAGTAAACTGAAGCAGGAGGCATGACTTGCCAACGCCTGGGGCCGACAAGCCATGAGGACACAAGTCAGGGATGCAGTTACCGCAGAGCTTCTCGTACCTACGGTGGCCCCACCTGTGTCTCCGATGATGATGTACTTGAACAAGTACCTGCGCGCGCGAGACCCTGAGGAGCCTTGAGACAAGGAGCTCCAGCTCCCAGTGCAAAGCAATCGCTGCAGCTGCCATGACCCACGCATAGGACATGGTTCAGCGCTGCGCTCGGCAGTGAATACAAGGCTCCTGAGTCCCAAGTAAACCCCAGAAGAGCAGCGTCCGTCCGTCACGGGCTTTAGGCGTAGCAGACCAGATGACGTGGTGGACAGGGTCAAGCAAACAGAACTCGTATGGCACAACCTAGGGCACGAAACTTTCCGTCTGCATGGGCCTGTGTTCAATATGGCCGCTGTAGCTTTCTGAAGCCACTGCGCTCACACAAAGCAGACATGCGCCGTGTCACATATGCTAGCGTAGTGGCTGCTATCCAGCTGCTAGCTCAGATATGGTTTTACCGCAGGCATGTCTGATGTACAATATGCAACTCAAGGCGAATGACGCCAGGGACACAGCATAGGTTTCAAGGGGTTAAGGGGGTAGAGCAACTGGGGAAGGGGGGGGGGGCCTGGCGGCTGACCTAGGAATGCACCAGTTGTTTAGATGGCGTCTGAGGCGTGTGTTGGCTGGCCCGTGGCTTGCCGGCCCTCATAAGTAAGGCGAGCCAGATCAAGGAGGGCCTTAAGCTAACCCGCTTGTATAACCCTAAGTTCGGGCGAAGGAAAGTCACTACTACAGCCAAACTGGAAGTTGACGGTTGTGCATGCACCAATGCAGTTGGCTGCACCCGGTGCGCAGCATGGCGACGCGGTCCCAAACCAGGACCGATGAGGATCAGAATGATCAAGATGACGTGCGCAACAAGCAAAGGCAACAGGTTCTGTGCTCGCGACGTGTCCGTCGCGCTGAACATCTGCCGCTGTGCAACCGGGCCGGGAGCTGAGCAGCTGACCAAGCCGCCCCGCCATGCCTAACCTCGGTCAAGAGTGTGTGCGCGTGCGTGACACTGGCCTGCTGCGGAAGCGGCAGCGGCGGCAGTAGCAGCAACATTGATATCATGTGTATCATCCCATCATTGGACCATTTATGGGACCATAGGGCTGGGGGGAAGACGCGGGTATGTCATGGTGCCAAGGAGAGCTGGAGGCAGCCCACGTCAGGTGGCAGCTGGAATGGGCGGTCTAGCAGGCAGCTGGGGACCAGCCCAGCACCAGGGCCTACCGCCCCCTCTTCCCCTTTGCACTCATACACGGCTGCAACTGCAAGGTGCACCACATCAAGTTGGCCACTCATGGCATGATGTGTAGAGCAGGCATGCTGCCAGCAGACGTCACCTCCTTGGACAAGTTCAGGAATGTTGTCAATGGGCCCAGGGACAGTGAGGTGTGCATTCTTTAGCAGTGTTAGATTAGCTAAAACAAGCATTGCTAATGCACCATGCCTTGAAGCAAACAACCAAACCATTAATCCCTTACAAAAGGTGTGTGTGTGTGTGTGTGAGCGAGAGCATGCATAGGGTAGGGTTCGAGCACTCCTAGGGTCACACGTGGTTAGGTTAGGTCCTAGCACTCAAGTATCATCAGGCACTACCTGTTGTTGAGAAGTGTAGGGGCTCCCTAGGATAGGCATACAAGCAGGCTCTGCTACATGGCATCTGAGGCAGCCACACGTCGCGTTGGAGTGCTGGCGCAGCAGCTGGCTCCCGAGATTGGGTTACAGAGGAACACCACCAGCGGCCAGTCGACGTCTTATGCCTCCATTGGCGGGCAACCCTCATCCTATGCACGCGTCCACGGCGATGTCTCACGGGAGCCTGCGGTGTGGCGTGACATCGTTGTTGTGGGGAAGGAGCAGCTGAAGGAGGTGTTGTATGCCAAGGCCGAGGGCATCGCAAAGGTGACCTCAGCTCAAAGCATCTGGGTGGGTCTGCGACTTAACCCCTACCATTCTGGCATGACTGTAGATAACCATCAACCGTCCAGAGAAGCGCAACGCATTTACTCCAAGGACAGGCAAGCCCACTGCCACGCCCCTGATTGAAAAAGAGCATGTGTCAACAGTATTGCGCAGTTGCCTAGACCTTATCTGTGTCTGGGGTTTTACGCATGCCCACTACTGCAACCACCTTTTTGGTCCATGCGCTGGTGTACCGATACACTTCCTCATTGAGCCTGCCTTGCCGTCCCTCCTGCACACTAGCATCCCACCCACCTTCATCGGCTTCTGACAACTCGCCCTGCTGATTCTGCAGTTCAGGAGATGTCATTGTGCTTTGCTGACGCTCGAGATGACCCAGCCACTGGCGTCATCATCCTAACAGGTGTGGTGCCAGGGCTCACTGCCAGTATCATGCAGCCTGCCCCACGGCCTGCAGCTGGCTTGGGGCACTGAAACAGCCGCCGGAGTGGAAACCTGGGTCCTGCGGTGGGTAGGAGCGGGGTGCCTCTGCAAAGGGCTGTGCTGGGTGCTAAGAGTTGTGCTGTATTTGTCACTCCCCATGCCCACAACCTCTACCACTACCGGTGCCTGCACTTGATTGGGTCAGGAGGAGGCGCAAGGTGTTGCATCACCATAGCCACTGTTTGCTATGCAGCAATGCTGATGGTGCTGATGGCAGTGAAATGTGCACACTGCTAGGTTCACAATGACGGCGTGTGGGTGTGGGTGTGGGTGATACATGCTCATCATTCGTGGTGTCTGGACGCCCGCGCGGGCGGAATGGCGCAGGGGCTGGGACCCAGGCGTTCTGCAGTGGCGGCGACCAGAGTGTGAGGGGCCGAGGCGGGTATGTGGGCGAGGACGCTGTGCCGCGCTTGAATGTGCTGGACCTGCAGGTGGGGTGAGTGGCGCTGGTCAGCCACGTGTGCCTGCCTGCCTGCTGCGGCAGCAGGTGACGAAGACATGAGAGCAGAGCACAGCAAGCAGTTGAGGCTGCAGCCATGGGTGGTTTCATGCTACACTCTGCAGCTCCCTGTCTCCCCAAGCTAAAGAGAGGATGAGGGAGAGGGGTGGGAGCGGTGAGGGAGAGGGGAGGGAAGGAGGGACAAGGAGGGCAGGCTCCAGCTATTGAGCTCTGGGCCAACCTCAGGACGGCAGCCAGGAGCAGCCAGGACAGCAGCCAGGAGCAGCCAGGACAGCAGCCAGGAGCAGCCAGTGACGACAATGATGATGACTAGCCTACAAGCTTGTAGCCTACTAGCCTACAAGCTAGCGTGGTAGAGAGGCAGTAAAGCTGTTATTCGATCGCAGATCCAAATCAGGCGCCTGCCCAAGCCTGTGGTGGCCATGGTGGCTGGCTATGCCGTAGGGGGTGGCCACATCCTGCACATGGTGTGCGACCTCACGGTGGGTCACACTTACCTCTTGACCCCTCAATGCATTGCCCTGCCTCACACAAGTGCGAGTGGTCCTGCAGCAGAAGCAGCTTGCACCCCCTCACTCCCCAGCCTGGCCTGGCACCAGGAAAGTTGCTGGCTTGGCTGCTGGGTGGAAGCTGGGTGAAAGCTGGCCTGCAGCTGTGGCCTGCAGCATTGCACATCTCTGTCAGCAGCCTGTGGGTTGTGTGCTGCCACACAGATAGCAGCAGACAATGCAGTGTTTGGGCAGACAGGGCCCAAGGTGGGCAGCTTTGACGCTGGCTACGGCTCAACCCACATGGCTCGCCTCGTAGGTGAGGTATGCTGGGGAGGGAGGGCCCTGAGGCAGGCTGCTTGTGGCAATGCACGTGCAGCTGCGGTGATGCATAGCCCTGTTGTCAGGCTGCCCTCCTTGCGACCTCCCCTGGCCTGTTCTTGGTGCCAGCAGTGAGCAAGGCCAAGCAACCACACCAGGCTGATGGCCTGAGACATTTAGCTCGTTCACACGATGGAGCCACTAGCCTGGTGTGATGAAATGTGTGACGCAGTCTACCTGGTCACACTGTTCGTCACACAGCAGCGCATGGCTGAATGCCTGGAGCTGCCTGGCTGCTTGCTGCCTGGCTGCTTTGTGACATCTGACAGCATGTCGGCCTGTTTGGCACTGTGTCCAGCATTGTGGGTTACCAATGGGTCACTCCATGGTTACACCTGTGCCAGCTGTGTACACAGTCACACGCCAGACTGGTGCGACCGCATGGCGTGGCCCTGTGCATGCAGGGCAAAAGAAAGCGCGTGAGATGTGGTTCTTAGCGCGGCTGTACAATGCCAAGCAGGCGCTGGACATGGGTCTGGTCAACACAGTGAGTCACCGTCACCATCACCATCACTACCAGTACCATTACCACTTCCATCACTGCCACTTCCATCACTAACACTACCAACACCATCTCTACCGTCACCATCACTACTACCACTCACCAACATAACAATCACACCATCACACACACTAGGGCTCTACCTTAGGAAGCTGCCACGGACAGCAGGTTTGTGCTGAGGCAAGCATGGGCTGGAAACATTCTCGGTGACCTTGCCGCCAGGAGCAATGTTCATGACAGGCACCCTGCAGGCATGAAGGTGATGCAGTTGGAGGCGCAGTGGAGTTGATTACCGTAGTGATCCGCCTCGTTGGTGATACGCCAATTTGGTGAAATCCAAAAAAACGGGCCCAAAGGCCCTATTGGCACATATTTGGTGACAGCGCCTGGCTTAAACATTGAAGTGATACATGTTTGGTGACTCTGTATTCTCAATACATCTACAAAGCCAGTGGCTGCTAAGTGCAACACCTAGCAATAGCACATCGTCCACACATGCATTTTGTTCACTATTGGAGCAGCCGCCTCTGGTTCAGCTTTGGCGCCATCTACCATGAATGTATGGTCAACTTGAGGGTCCTGATACAAATTTGGTGACAGCCGCATGCTCAAACAATTGGTGAAATCACCAACAAGGCGTATCACTACAGTATTCCAAATTGCAAGTCAGCAGTAGTACAAGCACTGCACATTTGTCATTAACCCACCCATCACCATTGTCACCATGTGTTGTCCAACCACCTGGCAACAGAACAGCAGCAGCCCAACTCAGAAGTTTGAGTCTACATCACTCTGGTCACTGTTACGGAGAAATGTCATGTGTCATGCTGCGTGGCCCTTGCTGCATGTCAACGGCAGGTGGTGCCGCTGGCTGAGCTAGAGACTGAGACGCTTGTCTGGTAAGTGCCCTATGCTGACAAAGCAGCAGGAGTTGGGAAAGAAGGGGTGGGTGCCAGGGCTGAGGCTGACAGCAAGCGCCTGGCACGACTGAGCAATGGCAATGCTATGGCTCCCGCAATTGCTGCCTCTGAGGCTGAGGGCTAAGGGCTGAGGGCTAAGGGCTGAGGGCCTAACGACAAAAACTGCCACTGGCAGCTTTACACCAAAGCAGCAGATGCACGATGATGACAATTCTGCACTGGCACAATTGGCACTCTGTCAGCCTGGTGTGGCTGCTTGGCCTTGCGCATCAGCACCTTGGACAAGACGATGTTGGCATGAGCCAGCATGTGTGCTCGGGGCAGCTTAACCTGCTGGCCACCTGCTTATCCCTGGGCCATGGGTGTGCTACTGGGTGGGTCCAGGTGCCGTGAGATGCTGCGCAACAGCCCCACAGCGCTGAGGGTGTTGAAGAGCGCGCTGAATGCGGCAGAGGATGGCCAAGCAGGCATCCAGGTGGGTCCCGGGCTCAGTTCAGGGCTCAGTGCCCTTGTGGAGCGGCTGGTGAAGGGGGAAGGGGCACGGGGTAGTGGCTGGCGAGGGGGAAGTGGAAAAGGGGAAAGGGAAGGGACGTTGTGCTGCAGCATGGCATGGCGCTGCGCTGTTGGCTGGATAGGAGGAGTGGAGGGGTTTGTGAGGGTGGTGTGGAGCGTGTGTGTGGGCAGGGCGTGTCCATAAGCATGTCTAGGATGGGTTAGGTATAGGTCACATCACTGGCAATGGCATGGGGCTGCATGCACACCCACACCCGGTATGGGGAGCAGCAGCAGCGGGACGGCGCTGTGCAGGGGGGCCACAAGTGTGTCATGCAACCGGTGAGGGGCTGGTGTACAGGGCTGGCAGCAGCAGCAGCAGCAGAAGCGGAGGCGGCAGGAGTGGCACAGGGGCGTGTCTGGAGCTGGGAACTGGGGTTCGGTGGGGAGCGGGGTGAAGGGGTGGGATGGGTGTAGGGCTGAAGCCAGCAGCAGAGTGCGGCCAGCAGGAGGGGAGCAGGGGAAGGGGCCCTGTAGTGGCCAGTTGCATGACAGGAGCAAGAGGCTGGGTCCTGGCACTGTCAAGGAGGCAGTGCTAGCCACCATAGTGCAATCAGGAGTATGAGGCAGGTGTTGACCTGCATTGCTATCACGCATATTGACTATCATGACATGGCTGTCATGCAAGCACGTGGCTGCCCCTTAGCACCCAGCAATGCAGTGAGAAGCAGGTAGGGGGAGCAAGGGGAGAAGGCATGAGGTAGAGCTTGTGGTTGGGAGCAGGCTGAAGAGGGTGCTGTGGTGCAGGATAGGGTTGCGCCCCAGTGCGTGGTGCCCCAGGGTGAGGGTAGCAGGGGAGGGGCTGCGAGGGAGGTGGGGGTTGACACAGTGCTGTGTGTTGAGAACCTGAGGTCTATGGTTCGAGAGCTGGGGGCTATGGGCATGCATAGCTAGGAGGTGAGGGTGAGGGTAGGGTGTAATGGGTGTGTGGGGGGGTTAGGGTGTACATCCACGCACCCAAGTTTCTAATCTGACCCATATGCCCATATCATATGCCCATATCTATCCATATCATATGCCCATATCTAACCCTGGCCCGCGCGCTGCTCGTGTTGGTGCGTGGTGGTGTGGCTCCTGATGCTATGCAGGAGAGCTGTTGCTTCTGGTTGTCCTGCCGCTGATGTTGCTGGCACCGTCAACATGCTGCGGTTGCGTATGCTGTGCTGTTGTAGGAGCTGGGCGGCAATGCCACCATGCTGTTCTACCAGACCGAGGAGGGTAATGAAGGGCGACAGGCATACATGGACAAGCGCTCTCCTGACTTTTCGAAGTTTAAACGCCTTCCCTGACATGTATGCTCGACAACCTGACTTACATCATTCATGATTGTGAGGAAGCCGACAGGAAACAATGTGCGTATGGTGTCATTGTGCTTCGGCGTCGTGTTGTAACTGCCTTGGTGACTGTTGCTTCAGTCATTGTGCAGTGTGTATTGTTGGGTCGGCCTAATGCAGCCATTGGCAGGCTCTGTGCAGCCTATTCTTCCGCACCCTTTTCAAGCCATTCCTCCACCTTGTCAGTATATTGCTAGTTTACTCCAGGTTTTATTGATGCACAGCACGCGGCATTGCAGGCATGGGCATGCGCAGGCAAACATTAGGAGCATTGTACATCACATGTCGACACATTTCACTGACATGTAGCAAAGATGTCGAAGGATCTCCATAGCAAAGCTTCATTCGCCGCAACAGAAGGAATAAGGTCCGAGTTGCACCGGGAGCTTTCTAACCTGTGACAAGGGATTAGGTATGGAGGAGGAGCGTGCACACTTGGATGAAGGCAGCGAAGAGAACCTCAACCTTGCAGGTGTTCGCCTTCGCTTTGCAACTCGAATGAGCGTGTCTCATGTATCGTTACTGTTCTTGTCACAGATGGCGAGGGCCTGCACGAGGTCATTGACCTGTTCGCAGCAATTGACACCGACGACCTGGAATTGCTTCAGGTCCGGAGTAGACATGTGTGCACAGCAGGACCCCCACTAATGGAGGCAGCCCTGACCACGTCTTGTCTAGACACAACTGTTAAACACACTGACATTGCAAGATACTGTGTCAAGTACCTTGGTGTAGGAGGCAGTCGACATGGATGAAGACACCCACATCACCAACGAAGCCGGACTGACCCCACTGTAAGTCACCAAGCACTCTGCTCACAAGATGCAAAAACATGGATAGACGCAGCAGCATCTCCTCACTCTGCTGCACCCACCGCATGCTGCCAGGCTGCATGCCGTTATCCATGACAAGGAGGCGGCGGTCGACCTATTGCTGCAGGCCGGGGCTGACGTGCATGCCACCAGCCGGTCCGGGGACACTGCACTGCACTGGGCTGCCTACAAGGTATGATTCCGTGCGCTGCGGTGGCAGAATGCTCCACGCTTGTCTCACTGCCGCAGGGCAGCTGCTCTAGCTAGCAAACAGTGACAAGTGCTACTTGAATGCCATAACCATCTCACATGGTTCCCTGCACCACTAAAGCTAGTATACTTATGAATGGAGCGGAGCAGTGGCATTTGCTGCTGGTTTGTTGATGTTGATGTCTCTAAGGGTGCTCCCTCACATTGTGTTAATTTGCTGTCATTGTCAGTTTGTTCACACCACTTGACACCCCTTACAAGGGCCAGTTCTGACTTTAGTCTGTGAGGCTACCTCGCACGAGCCTCAGGAGCCTTATCCCTCCCTTCCTACTTTAACCGTATGGCCTGGACGAAGCTCCAGTGACGTGAACGACATCACGGCGGCCTCATGGCAGCAAAGACATGTCATGCGCAACATTACTGTAGCCTTGTCCGGTAGCACCCTAGGGGAGGGGCTCCAGTCAGAGCTGCATGGTTATGGGTTTCTGCTGGTGTCGTGATGAGGACAGCCTAATGTCTAGGAATAGGGCTCACCCTGAGCCTCTGCACCCTGCTGCAGGGCATGTTCTCAGTTGCCCAGCTGCTGATCAGCAATGCGGCCAACATTGATGCCAGCGGCGACCTGGGCAACCGCCCGCTGCATGTGGCGGCTGCAGCAGGTCATGCAAAGGTGCGGCAGCTTGAGGCAGAACAGAGTCTGCAGCGACAACATAACTGGCTGCTGTTCCGCAACAACGGCAGCACTGAGCTGTATTGTCCATTTCTAAGCATGGCTGGCGCCAGACCTGCCTGATGAGCATCAGCAGCCACAAGCTCAGGTCAAGTCAGCCTGGGTGTGCTCAGGGCTGACACAGCCTGACTGACACAGCCAGTCAAGGCTGACACAGCTGGTCATGGCTGACACAGCCTGTCAAGGCTGAGACAGCTTGCCTGGCACAGCCTGCCTGGACCTTGCTCACGACGCTAGAGGTTTACAGCGCTCAGGTCACAGCCGCAAGCCAATGTCAGTGGCTGATGCTAGAAAGACCTCAATCACCACTGACACAAGGAGGCGGCTTTGCAGGCTGTGAAGGCACTGCAGCAACACATCTGCATCCTCGGTTGGAGGTCCCTGCAGCTGGCGTTGTGGTAGCCTGTGTGCCGCAGTGGAGGCAGTAGTGGTTTGATGACATGACACACATGTGCATGTCGGTGTGTTGCACCTGAGCAAGGGTCGTTACCGTGGCACAGCTTGCGTTGTGGGTTCCTCAGCGACGCTCAGCACACCAGCTGCCAGACCATTGCGGGTGTGAGCTGTGTCAAGGGTTCTCACCACCACACTGCAACTTGTTTCCTTGCCTAATGGGAGCAACCAGGCTGGCTGCAGCACTAGGCTCCGCTGCACACGCCTGCCTGCAGATCGTCGGCCTGCTGCTCACCAAGGGAGCCAACACAGCCTACAGTGAGTGAGCTGCCTTTTGAACCTGAGCACAGACAGGGGATTACTCAATTGGGGATTAGTCGGGCAAGGAAGGCCTGGGGTGAAGGGTGGGGCTCACTCGGGCAGGTCAGGCTCTGTCACACAGGTACATGCCAAGCGCTGTTTCCACTTATCAAATGAGTAACAGAGCAGCCGCAGCCAACCTGGGCCTGCAATAGCACATGCCATGTGGCGTTGACGACGATGGCGGCTACCATGAGGGTCATGGGGATGATGATGCATGGTGATGATGCAGCCTAAGGTTACCTCCGCATGACGTCCAGCGTGGCTCAAGCTGCCAGGCTGCTGCTGCTGTTGGGTACTTCTTGATGCTGTGGGCCTGGCGGTCAAGCCAAGTGCCTGGCCAGCCTGCAAGCTTGCAGCTGGTGTGGCCTGCTGTGGCAGCCGTGGTGGTCACCCTGGTCACTTCTGCAGAAAACTCATATGGCAACACCCCTCTGAAGGTGGCCAAGGACAAGGCATGTGCCAGCCTCATCCAGAGGGTGCAGGTGGGTTCAGCCAGATCTGAGCCAAAGCTTGATGTGCTCCTAGACCAGCAATCTGTTGTGCAGCAGCTGCTGCGGCCAGACTTTGGCAGCCTACCCTCGTCAACACAACCAGCGGGCAGTATGTGCGTCAGTGGGCACTACTATTACTTGTGGTGGGCGGTATGTGCTTCAGCAAAGCTCAGGTTGCTAGAGAAGCTCTACCAGCAGCAGGCCGTCAACCACCTGCGTGTACCTGCGTGGTAGGCAGCGGATGGTGAATGTCTTGCTCCCCCAATAGCCCGTGTAGTACCATAAGAGTAGCGCCGTGTGCGGCAGCTCCAGCCACACCTGGCATGGTGCAGCAGAGCAGAGGTGAGCTCACATCGTGTTGCTGCTTTGACGCCTTGACACCGGACCTGTTGAAGCCTTGGTGGTGCTGCTGGGGGCAGCACCGAGTTCCAGCTGGCTGCCACTGCTGCCTGCCACGTTTCGCTGTGGCTGGTGCTGAGTTGGCAGCTGCTGTGGTTGGGCAACAGCTCTGCCATGTTCCCTAGGCATGTTCCCCCTGCTAGCTATGGCAGAAGAACTAAGCAGCCACAGCAGGCTGATTAATGTCACCGTTGTCATCAACAGCCATGGCTTTGGTGCTGTGTGGCTGAACCTAGTCCCTGCTGGAGCTCGGCTGCAGGATGGCGGCGAGCCTGAGCGCGCCCGGTTGGCTGAAGAGCTGCGGCAGGCCCAGGAGCAGGCCCGCCGAGCTCAAGAGGAGAAAGAGCAGCTGGAGCTGGCAAGGTGGGCCTAGGTGCCTTGCCTTGCCACTACATGGCCAGCAGCAGCACTACTGTCACCGCCATTGACACCCTCAGCACCGTCATGGGCGTCATCACATGGTGCCCACCCTACCGCTGCATGTGGCCGCTGGCCGCGCCCCACAGCTCACTCCAGGGGCCTCACAGGGTCACACTCCCTGCTGCTGGGCCTTCACAGCAGCACGCCCTGGTCAGCCTCAGCATGCTGCCTGCTGTGAATGAGCACAGGGAGGGGCTGCTGTCAGCCAGCAGCAGCAGGGGCTGGGGCTTGCCACACACCTTGCCACACACCACAAGGGGGCGCCGCACTGGCTGCATGTGCCCGCAGACAGCAGGAGGCTGAGGAGCTGGTCCTTGCTGCTCGGCGCAAGCGGGACGAGGAGGATGCCGAGGAGGATAGGCTGGAGGTGCGAGCTGCACCACCCCTGCCCCCTAACCCTCGGCAGCCAGAGCTGCACACTATGGCACCGCACTATGGCACTGCATGACTTCCACACCCTTCTGCCAGTTGGGTGTCGTTTTCACACCATATCAGCCTGGTGTGGCTGGCTCAACCTTTCTCAACAGCAACCCTGCAGCCTGATGGAAACTAGAGCCGCTTGATTGTGAGGAAATGCAGCCAGTAGGAGCCAGACATGGGTTGGGCAGCTTGGGCAGCTGATCCACCAGCCATTGGTTTATATGCAGGAGTTGTTGAGATCAAATGGTTTTCCATTTCTGGATCTTACCTTGTTTCCTCTAGATTGGCGTTGCTTGTGTCTCACAAGGAGTATGACCCAGCTCGCCCTCTGGGGTGCTGCTGTGCGGCAGGCGCTGGAGCTGGCACGCCTTCAAGCTGAGGAGGAGGAGCGCCGACATGCCGAGGAGATGAGATTGAAGGCAGAGGCTGAGGCCAAGATTAAGGCGGAAGAGGAGGAGAAGGCGAGGCGAATTGCTGCGCGCAAAGCAGCACGGCTGGCTGCGAAGAAGAAAAAGGGTTGACATGCCAGCCCCAACCATCACCATGCCTGGAGGGCAAACACCGCAGGGTTGAGCTTACTAGCGACTCCAGCCCCTCGTGTTGCCAGGTGGAGGCTACAGGCTGTGGTGCATGTTCATGGCTCAGGTTACACCCCAAGTGGCCTTGGGTCTGGGACTTGGGTCTGACTGGAGCAGGTCAGTCCCCACTGCTGCCTGTGCTGGGCCCCCTTCCTGGCGTGGATGGCCGGACGCGCTTTCAATACAGAGCATCAGAGCCCCCAGGCAGTTGGCTGTTGGAGGGGGGCTCCGGCTGGGGTTTAGCTGCTTTGGCCAATGCCGGTGGCAGCCGTCTATCCCTCGGGATGCGGACAGCGTCGGAAGTTTCGGCCCTCTTCGCGACTTATGATTCGCGACTGATCAGGACTTCGCTTTGATATGCGAGAAACGGTGAAAGGAATGACAGGTTGCCTCACAGGTGCATAAATGAATAGTTTAGTTAAAAAACTGTTCATAAAAATATTTTCATAAAGCAGCTTCATTTCAGCACATATTCCCCTACTACTAGGAGATGCGTTGTCTGAAATCCGAAGTGTTGATACCTAAAACATGATACCGAATCCGAAGTGTTGATACCTAAATACTTAAAAACAGCCGGCACCAATACCTGATTTTCTACCCCCATCCCCTTACGAGGGTGGGGCGATAGATGTTGGAATGAAACACATGCTCTGATGTAAGCAACAGCTTAAGCATTGCCTAGGGCACACATGCTACTGTGCTACAGGCAGCCGGGCCTTGGGTGCTCGGTCTCACAACTTCTTAAAGCCCAATGCTGGGTACTCCTTGCCCGTGGCAGGAGCTGCTCCTCGGTGTTGCCACCTGCACAGCTACATTGGGCGCCATGGGTCCTACCCTATGCGCTGGAGGTTGAGGGCTGCGTTGCAGTCCCTGTCCACCCATCTGCCAATGTCCCCAGGGGTGTCCTGGTCCAGCTTAGGGCACCACATGAGCCCTCGTACTGGCGCCTCAAACCGCTTGCTCCAGGCTGACCGCAACAAGCGGTGCTGCACCTGACCTGCTTCCAACCTTCAGGCCTGGTGGGCTTGCTGCGGTCCAGCTCCTCCTCACGGGGCTGGGGGTTGTTCATACTATGAACCATAGCTGAGCTGACCCTGCTGGTGCGGAACTCATCCACAGTCACCACTTTGCCAGGCACCCTCGCTGTTGGCCTGCCGTTGTTGGGGCTCTCCACCACTCCTCTCGGCAGGCCTGCTGCACAGCCTTGACCCCCCACCCACCCCTGGTGCCAATGCCTGCATTGCCAATGAACACCACCAGCTGCTTGCGGGTCCCCCACCACTGTTGGGGTACGATGGCTGCCTCCTCTTCCAGCTGCATGGCACACAAGATACACACAAAGGGCATGACATCCTGGGAAGGACTGCGGTCATCAGCCCCTGGCCCTGTCCCCCTACCCCCTACCCTTGGCACTCCCACCTTCTTAAAGTAGCGCTCCAGGACCGTCTCCTGCGCACCATGCAGCCTCATCCTTTGCTCTGCCCACTTGGGATGCAGGTACTCCCCCCACACTGCATCCCAGGTGGCCAGGGTGACGGCCACATGCCGCTTGATGGCCACCTGGGAGGTGCCTGCTGGGGTGGCTGCTGCCAGGTGCTGCAGCTCGAGCTTGTCGTTGTCATTACACCGCTGAGTGTTGCGGCGGGATCAGGCCGCTGTCATGCTGCATCTGGCTCCTGGTCAGCTTGCTTGGAAGCTTTCCAGGTAGCCATCCTCATCCCACACCCCCAAGGTTGCGCTGACTGCCTGGATGGCACCGGGTCCAACCCCATGCCCATCTGAGTGGCTGGGCCAAACTGGAGCGCCCGCTTGTCAGCCAGGCCGCTGCCTATATCAGCTGGAGGGCGCTTGTTGCTGGGACCTGCTGCTGGGCTGCTGCCAGAGGGGCCTGCTGCTGGGCTGTTGCCAGAGGTGCCTGCTGCTGGGCTGCTGCCAGAGGGGCCTGCTGCTGGGCTGCTGCCAGAGGGGCCTGCTGCTGGGCTGCTGCCAGAGGGGCCTGCTGCTGGGCTGCTGCCAGAGGGAGCAGAGGGGCCTGCTGCTGGGCTGCTGCCAGAGATGTATTTCCTCACAAACACTGACCCAACCAGTGAGTATTCGTTGGTCAAACACAACCCCCTGGTTAGCGGGCTTGTCTACCTTGAATACCCTGTCCCAATGCTTGCGGGCAGCATGCTTGGCCTCAAAGGCTCAAGTCGAGCGCGTGCAAGTTTTACGAAGCCTTGAGATGATTTGTTGAGCACTATCCATAGCCCGACCTCTCACTCAAAGGGTATTGAGCTGCAAAGGTGAGGGGCAATGTTCCAAGTAGTGAGAGGGCGCCAGTTTGGGAGGGGAAGGAACTCAGCATGCATGGTGCAAGATGGTGTAGCACTACTTCGTTCTCCGCTGCCTCAATACATGTTGCAAGCCACGTAGTTTGTTCTGCGACCGAGGTCCTCACGCTTACTGCAAGCTTCATCGCTGACCCGCATCTACGTCTGTGTATCGATGGGTTTGTCGCGCGATTCGCAATGGCACACTGGCTCGCTCGCCGGGAGCGTGCTGGAGAGCCAGGTGATCATCCGGCGCGCAGCGGGCATTGCAGGGTGGCAAAGTTCCAGCTCCCGGTCGCCCAGTGTAGTCCAACCTAGCGGTCGCAGGTGGCAGGCTTTAAAGCGTGTTTCGGCGGTGAAGAGCTGCAGCGCGCAGCTGCAGCCATGGCCGGCAGCTTAGTAGGTGGCACTATCACAGCATACCTGGCAGTGGACCTGCCCCCCAGCTGCGCGCAGCTTAGCACTTTATCAACGTCGAGCCAGCAGCAGCTTGAGCAATCCTCCCGGTCACCCCAGCACCCACGCATCCAGCACCACCCTGCTGAGCTGCTGGCGGGGTCTTCAAACTTGGCGACCAGGGAGCTGGCCCATGCGGCCAGGATTTACCAGCAGCTGGAAGACGGGATCGCAGCGGGGAGGGAGGGGAGGCCTGACACTACACCCCCCCTGCATGAGGGAGCAGCCCAGCTGCCAGCACCCCCAGCAGCAGCAGCAGCAGCAGGAGGGGTTCAGGGTGTCCAAGGCAGCACTGGGGGCCTGACAGGCAGCCAGGGAGCAGCAGCCGACAGCAAGGTGTCCTGTTCAGGCAACCACATGGAAGCCCCTGAACAAGAGTACGACCTGCTGTATGGCCATGGCCTGGTGCTGCAAGAGCTGGCCACCCGGGCACTGCAGGGGTCTCATGAGCAGGGCACGCTGTTGAAGGAGGTGGGGGTGCAGAACTGTAATGCCTGCTGCTGCTGCCGCCGCTGCCACTGCTGCCATCTCCATAAGGCACTGTACCCTTCACAAGGGGGCTGAGGAGGTATGAATACCAGCCGGCACTGTCCCCTACCCGCTTCACCAGGCTGATGTACTCAGGGAGGGCCAGGCTGGCCAGCACCAGCACGCACGCCTGGGGGGCGGCAGCACGCCACACTCACGGCCCCCCACAGCAGGCCCCACAAAATGAGGGCAGGTATGAATAGCAGCGGTTGGCTGTATTGGCTGCACTTGCTGTTGCTGAACAGTCGGTAGTGGGCTACCTCAGCTGTACCATGGGCCTGTGGACGCTGCCTGACCTTGCCTGTATAGGACACATGGTACGCAAGGCAGGCGAGCTGCAGGCAGGCACACCACTGTGTTGGCTTCCCACCCCTTCACACGCCTAGCACATAGCCAGCAGCAATGAGCTGTGACGGTGTCATGCTTGCAGTCATGTGCAGGGTCAGAGCAGGGCCAGCCTGGCTGCACAGGCTGACAATTGCGCATGCATGCCGCGTGCAGGCATGCAGGAAGTACGAGAAGGCGCTGAGGCTGCAGCCGACATCGCACACCTCCACCTACAACCTGGGGGTTGCCCAATCAGACCTTGCCCGCCTCACACGGGCAACCGACCCAGCAGCTGCCAGGTACCTTCTCTCCATAGCCCTGGAGCACCTGTGACGCCAGCTGGGCATGTTGTCTTGGACACCACTGCCAGCTATGCGGCAAAGCCCGCCCCGCCCCGCCCCGCCCCGCCCCGCCCCGCCCCGCCCCGCCCCGCCCCGCCCCGCCCCGCCCCGCCCCGCCCCGCCCCGCCCTGCCTTTTTGACCCTACCCCCTCCTGTCCTGTCCCATTGGCCCTGCTGCTGCTACTACTACTGCTGCTGCTACTGCTGCTGCTGCGTGAGCTGTCCACCCTCAGGCAATACCTGGAGTCAGCAGCCACCTGCTATGCGGACGCGCTGCGCCTCCACCCAGACAACCCCCAGGCCCTCAACAACTGGGGCCTTGTGCTGCAGGTCAGTGCCTTATGCAGCCAGGGAAGAGGGTGGCTGGTGGTGCGGTGCGGGCCTTGCATCATGTGCCGCCCAGCTGAAGCCTTGAAGTTGGGAGGAGGTGCAGGACAGTGCCTTAGGGGTAACCAGCCAGGCCGTCAGGAAGAGAATGGCTGGTGGTGTGGCGCCTTGCATGGTGGGCTCCCCAGCTGAGGGGCTGTGAGGGGTGTGGGTGGATGCAGGAGCTGGCAGGGGAGATGAGGGATAGGCGCGAGCGGGACGCCTGCTTGCGCCAGGCTCAGGCTAAGTTCAGGTGGGTGGAAGGAGAGGACCTTCTATCCTGACAAACATCGGGGGCAGCAGGGACTACAAGGCCAGCAGCAGCAGCAGCAGCAGCAGCAGAGGCTGCAGCACGGGCAGCAGCAGGGGCAACAGGGGCAGCAGGGGCAGGGGCAAGGGCATGCTGAAGGGTTTAAATTGTGTCACAGCTGTGCTATGAAGGTTCAAGACGGTTCAAGCCTGGCTGCAACCAAGTTGAACAGAATTCACCTAGAGCTATCCCAGCTGCTGAATGCACTCAGCCACTTCAGGCATTTGCTAGGCAGCAGGGTGTGTCCCGGTGGCAGGCGCCCAGCTGGCTGGCTGGCTGGCTGGCTGCACAGGCACGCTGTGCGCATGCGCCCTGACTTCAACCGCGGCTGCTACAACCTCGGCACCGTGTGCTACTCAGCTGCCTGCACGCTGCAAGGCGAGCTCGCCATGTTAGGACCAGCAGGTGAGGTCGGGCACCGCCAACTAACAGAAAACAGACACCTGGTAGTAGGACGGCTGTAACTCTGCACTCACTGCGCCAAATATCATGCTAGATGGTCCACAATGTAGGCAACCCAACCAGCTACCTTTTCACCTTCTCAAGAAGATTCTCAAAAAGTCAGTAGGCCGTGCACAGCAAAGCATCTAAGTTAGTGATACAAACTTGAGCCTTTGCCGGGCATGCAGTCATCGCTGCGACCGCCCGCGTCGCTTAGGCGGCTCTACATGAGCATGCGCGACGGCAGCAGCAGTGGTATCAAAAACAGTTGCGGCAATGTGGCATGGAGGCAGTTGGCAGGTGCGGCCCAGCCCAGCCCAGCCCAGCCCAGCCCAGCCCAGCCCAGCTCAGCCCAGCCCAGCCCAGCCCAGCCCAGCCCAGCCCAGCCCAGCCCAGCCCAGCCCAGCCCAGCCCAGCCCAGCCCAGCCCAGCCCAGCCCAGCCCAGCCCAGCCCAGCCCAGCCCAGCCCAGCCCAGCCCAGCCCAGCCCAGCCCAGCCCAGCCCAGCCCAGCCCAGCCCAGCCCAGCCCAGCCCAGCCCAGCCCTGCCCAGCCCAGCCCAGCCCAGCCCAGCCTAGCCCAGCCCAGTCCAGCTAATCCTCACCAAGGGTCTTGCTCTTCAGGTACTTGGCTACCACGCGCAACTGCCGCCCCACAGTGGTGCTCTGGGAGGGGTGGGCTGGGAGGGGGTGGGCTGGGAGGGGGTGGGCTTGGGAAGGGGGCGAGGGGGAGGGCTGGGAGGGGGTGGGCAGGCTCAGTGAGGTGGGCTCCTGCAATAATGGGTGGAGGGGGGCGGGCATGGTGGGTCGTTGCATGCCGTGGCCTTGAACCTGCCTGGTGGACATGATGTAACTTAAAAATGTCAAAGTGATAAAGGCCTGGGCTGTTTAATGTGCGATTTGTTTCAAGAATCTCGCCAATGGGTCAAGAACAAACAAAGTGTATGGCTTTTCCTGTGGGTGCAGCGGGTGCAACACAGTGGAGGACACAGTGGAGAGGGGGGGGTGTAACCCGGTGATACCTTAGTGTGCGCTGACCCAAATGATATTTTCGGCGGAAGTGAGCACAGAATTACGTTTCATTCACCCCTTCTAGGTGCCCTGGACGCGGCAGGCATCGCGTTGGGGTGTTGGCCGGACATTCCATTTGTGTACAATCAGCTCACTGTGCCAGGTAGATGGGGTCACTGGGATGTGGCTCATCGTCACAAGGAGACCTGTCTCGCCGCTGTGATTTGTTCGTGGGCACATGTGGCAGCCCGCGAGCAAAGACTGGAATGGCTTGCGTTGATGGTCAGATTAAGTGCATTGATCTGCAGCTACCAATGTGACAAACGCATTAAAAAAGTGCAGTATTGAGATAGTATTTGCATGAACATTACCAACCCCATGTTGGGGCGGCCCAAGGTGAGGCATGGCCATGCAAGCCCATGCAAGCCTTGCTGGGCCATGCCAGTGGGGGAGAGGGCCTAATGCTAGCACACAGCGGTTGCTTTGTAGAAGAGTGAAAGTTGAATCTGAGGAACCCTTGGGATGTAGAAGAACGAGGAAGGGAAGGCAGTGGATGTCCTGCGTGGTGCAAGAGGCAAGAGGTTGGAAGGGGAGGGTGGTTAGGGTCAATGGAATGATGTCGTCATATCCCTGAAGAAAAAGTTGAGCCCCTGCATGCGGGTGACAGCATGAGCACACACACACACCGCATGGAGTCACCAATACATGGCCCTTGTGTGAGACGGTGAGTTGGGCCTTGTATTGACATGATGTCATAGTGTGGGATGCAGGGACCCCGTCACAATGCATCAATCATTTAGATAAAAACCCCAACCATGCAGTGCAGTTGTGAAGTAAATGCGCCTTTAAGTGCGGCAGTGTGCTAGCCCTGTTGATGCAGCGTGGAGTGATGCACCCTGTTGCTGCTTGCTTCATGTGCTCAGGGGTGAATGAGGACGGCCTGACAGGGCTTGCGCGCTTGCATGAGGCAGACAACATGGGACCGCATGGGACTGGCTCTCGGGGTGTGACATCACACTCAGGAGGGGGGCCCTCCTCAGTGCTGGAGGCACAAGAAGCTGAGCGGCAGAGGGCAGGGCGCGAAGCCGAGGTAGGTGCAGTTAAGGGGCTGCAGGCCAGGCTGTGACGGGTGGGCAGCTAGGCAGGGGTAGGGTTAAGGTGCTTTAGTGACATAGGGTGGGGGAAAGGGAGGGGGTGGGTTGTTGGACAGGGGGTGGGTAGGGGCAGGGTAGGGTGTGTGGGTGGGGGTTAGGGAGGTTGCTCCATGTTTATGTGTATGAGTGGCAGCCCAGGTGTGTGTAGGCCCACGTTAGTCACAGTGGTGCCTGCTGAGTATCCATAGCTGCCGCTGCAAGGGTATTAACCACTAGGTTGCTGCTCACTAAGAGTGCACGTCGCCATCCACCGCGTCACTGCCTATCCGCCACCCGCCATTATCTCGCAGCCGCTGGTACCCCAGCAAATGGTCCCAGCAGCAGGTCCAGTGTGCATCCTACAGCCAGCAGCCCTTAGACTGATTGGCCAGCCTGGCCATCCTTAAGCTCAGCACTCCTCAAAGCTTTCCAACGTGGCTGCATGCTCACTGGAGGCTCCGTTCCATCCTATGGCATGAGGGTCTTTGTCTAGCACATGCAGAAGTGTGACTCACACCCGGTTTGTGTGGTGGTGTTAGATGTGAGGGCGTGGATGCTGTGAGCAGGTGCGTGGCCTGTTCAACAGCAGCGCACAGTACATCATGCTGGCCAGTGCCCTCCATCAGGGAAATGAGGTGTACCGCAAGTCACTAACTGTGGTGAAGCAGGTAAAGCCCGGGGCAAGCTGTGGCTGTCAGGGCAGCAGAGGGCAACAGCGAAGCGAGGCAGTGGTGGCAGCGAGCACCAACAGCAGCAGCAAGCTAGAAAGCAGCAGCGAGGACTGGCAGAGGCAGCAGGGGCAGTAGCGGCAGCAGGGGCAGCAACACCAGCGTTTTGTGTCCTGGCTCACCCTGTGCAGCTGCTGCCCCTCCCTTTCTTGAGAGCGGGCTACCTTACCGCGCCTGTGCCTGGGGCCGGCAGGGAGCAAGACCCCTGGCATAGGGACTGGTGAGTTTTGAATATGTGTGAGGTTTGAACTGCATGCAAAGATGAGAACATGGATGGGAAATGGCACTGGCACAGTCTGAGTTCCATTCAGAGGCCGGCATACATGGCACATAGATTAAAAGAACCATGTGCGTTTGGATGCTGGACGTTTCCTGAGCATGGGCACAGCAATATGTGTGATCAGTGGAGTGGGGAGGGGTGTAAACATATGGAGCGTTTGCACGGCACGGTAGTAGGTTGCTGCAATCAATCATCTCCTTGCCATGCCTTTCATGTCATGCTCTCACGCATGCTGGCGTGTGGTCTTGAAGGGATGTCAGAGGTGTGATGACATTGCCATCAGGCAGTGTGTGAGGCATGAAAACTTTGGGTGTAGGGCAGTATGTGAGAGCATGTGATGCTTGGTGATAGCTTGCCCCATCATGGCTCTAATATCATGTTGTTGTCATCATGGGCTGTAACTTTTGTGTTGCAGTGACATCCCCAGCTCCTTCTCCTTCCCCCTCACTCCAACAGCTCCACACTGCCCCAGACATGGATGCTGCTGCTGCTGCTGCTGCTTGTGGTGGTGCCAGGTTTGTGTTGGACCACAGCTCACTGCGGGCCGCCACAAGCCGTGAGAGCTCCCTCAGCACTGCTACTGCAGCCGGCCTCCTGGTGCCCAGCAACCAGGTGGGACCTCTGCATGGGCTGCATGCATACAGCATGGGTGGTGCATGGTTGCATAGGCTGCATGAGTCGTCATCATCATTACATGGCATATGTCAATGCTTCGTAGGAGCTGCATGGGCAGTGCAAGCATTACTGCCCATTGGCATGCTGGCCTGACCTACCTGTTGCAACAGCTTCATGGGCAACCCCTGTGCTGCAGCTGTCAGAGAATGTATACTTGAGGACACCACCAGTCATACAAGGGTTCTCCTGTAACAATTATAAAAAACACTCCCTTTCTGACTTTTTGATCTTTGGCTGACGGCTTCAATAGGGGTAGAGTTCATCTGCTGTGCCTGGCCTAGAACCCTGTCAGCACATGTGCTGCTATGCATGGCCCACTCCGCCTTTCTGCAGGCCCTGCCACCTGTAGACCTGCATCGCCGCCATCAGCAGCATCACCTGCACCATGGCTTGGCACTTAGCAGAAGATGCGACCCTGGCACTGTGGTCATGGTTTAGCTTTGCATTTGGCCTGGGCCCGTAGAACCCTGCCAGCAGCAGCACATGACACTGCTCAACAGACAACAGGCGAAAGGTGCTGACAGGCGAGTACCATGTGAAGATGGTGATGGTGATGGTGATGGAGATGGTGGTAGTGATGGCCACAAGCACAACTAACCCTAACCGCAATCCTAACCCATGCACCTGCAGACCGCCACATCCACGGCAGACAGCAGCGCCCAGGCCCTCACACTGCCCCTGGAGCAGGTAGATGCTGATGACGTCATGCCTCAACAATGACTTGCATGCCCTCGTTCTGAGCCCATGTGCCCTTCTTGTTTGTGCACCTAGCTTCCAAGTGCATTGCAGCAAGTCCCAAACCCCTGGAGGGGGGAAGGACGGCCAAGCAGCCTAACGGCTGATGGCTTAAGTAGTGTAAGTTATCCTCCTCAGCCTGGTAGCTGCTGGTTGTGGTGGTGATGCGCCCGGCAGCCGTGTCAGGCTAGCCAGGCTGTGGGGGGCAAGGTAGAGGAAGATGAGGGCAGCAAGTGGTGAGGTGACTTGGCAGGGTTGCTTGATCTGACCACGCGAGCACCAAGTGCTGTAGTCTAACCCTGGCCCTGAGCCTGAGCTTGCAAACCCATGGTGGTGCAGAACCTGGGTTTTTGAGGGTGCTCCTGTTAGTCCTATGGCTGCCAACATCACTGCTGCACCGCTGCTGCTACTGTTGCCGCTGCCACCTCCGCCTTTGCCTCCCCGCCGCTGCTGTGTTTGCCACCGCTGCTGCCCCCGCCAACACTGCTGTTGCTGCTGCTGCTACCCCTGCTGCGCCTGCTGCCGCTGACCCAGGTGAACAGAGTGCAGCGTGTGGACGACCCCACCCTGCCTCCGGGCGCAGGCTTCTGGGTATGCTTGCATGACCAGCCCCTGGTAAGCTGACACCTGCACCCTCGTCCCTCAACCCTAAAAGCATGGCTGTGGCATGCCAGCTGCTGCTATAGCACTTCTTCATCCGTTGTCGATAGCACTGTTCCTGCACATCAGGTACCACACGCAATGCACACCGCACATTATACGCCCTTGAGCACACTCAAATGTCTGACAGTGTATGGTGCAGTGTGCGAGCGGCGATTGCTTGCAAGTTGGCCGGCTGTGCAGGGCGTGTTCCTCGTGGCAGACAATGAAGACGACGCGGATGCCTGGGCGGACGCCCTGATGCTGTGCGCGTACATCGTGCAAACAAGGAGCGCCCAGACATTGGCACAAGCATTGTGTTGACGTTCAGCTATAAAATATGTAAACATGGGTGGCGTACCACACAGCCGCGAGTAGATATCTTGAACTCAATTATTCTTCTCCCTTGATGCTCCCAATCGTAACCCATTGGCATCGTTCTCATCACTGCCCATGCTGCCTGTGCAACGCAGCCTATGCAACATCACTATACCCATGCCCATTGCAGCTGGGGTGCACCCTCCGCAGGCTGGCTTGCCATGCGCCCCTCCCACTGCTCCACCTCCACAGCTACTGCTGTTATGGGCTGCTCCTGGCGCCTCAAGGCCCACTTGTTGAAGTGCACATAGGCCAAGCCGATCTACCTGGCTGGCCCAGCATCACTCGCCCCAGTCGAGACTTTGTGGCATAAGGCGGGCAGGTACATGGAGCTGCCGGCCCCGTTGGAGCAAATGTCCCTGGGCACCTGTAAGGAAGGCCCCTGGGGAAGGCCTGTATAGAAGGCTGAGCCTGAGGAAGGCCTGTATAGAAGACTTATAACAACAGGTGTATCAAGTGCGTGGTGAGGTGCGGCTTGAAAACAAGGCTGCCGCCAAGGCATGACAGGTACCCTGGGAGCCTGGGAGCTGCTGGTCACCCCGGCCGTTGGACCCGCCAATCCGTGCCAGGCCTGCCGCTCACACCACGCGCTAGTGAAGGGTAGCTGAGGCTATCGCGGTAACTCACGCGCGCTAAAACTCGCGTTTTGCACTGAAGCCTTGTCCCAGTTCACCGCCCGCCACCAGGTCGAAACTTGAGATAGCGCAAACAAGCAGCGACCCACCTACAATAGCAGGGTGGCGAGGCGCTCCGTGGCGTCCGTAGCAAAGTTCGCACTAAAGAGGCAGCCTCGCAGTACTACGCAGTAGGCCATCGCAGTGCGCCATGCTACCGAGCCACGTTACTACACCACGAGACTGAAGGTGCAAGTCGGGTGCATGGCACTGTTATTTTGGCGCGGCGTCGGGGTCGTGGCAATGGAGGTTTCCGCCACTGCCACTGCCACTGCCACTACCAGCTTGGCACGTACCGCTTCATGGCGTGCCAGGAGGGCGCGGCGTCGGGGTCCAGGATGGCCCATCGCAATTTCCGGCTTGAGTTTCGCGCACAGTGCGAAATACGCAGCGATGAGGGCGCCCAGCGGCAGCACAGGGTCCAACCAGTCGGGGATGAACCCAGGACGCCGCCAATCGCCTCCTGTGATGAGATCGCCCCATGCCACATTCACCCTCTGCCACATTTTGTCATTGTACGTACCACACAAGGTGATAGAGCTTGCCTGGGTTACATCCCGGAATATAGACTCGCCCAGCTATCCGACAATGGTGGAAGCACGCGGAAAGGGCCACTGACCGAAAGGTTCAAGGTCTTGACAAAAGCCTCGGAATGATGGGGTCAAGGCTTTGGCAGAGTGCACGGTAGCGAAACAAAGTCCACGCACGGTGCTGCTGACACCTCAGTGAGATGCTCTGCATGCTCGGAGGCAGGGTCAGGCAGGTCCTGGCTCAGGTGTCAGGAAGGGCCCGGGCCATGAGGGGTCCCGACCCAACCCAGGGAATCTTGCGCTTCGACCTGCGACCCACGTACGATCGCAATCCGTTGAGCCCCGGGCTGCAGCGAGCGACCATGTTCACAGTCCGCGGGAATGGCGGGCGGAGTGATCTGGGAGGCCTCAATGCAAAACGCGAGTTTTAGCGCGCGTGAGTTACCGCGATAGCCTCAGCTACCCTTCGCTAGCGCGTGGTGTGAGCGGCAGGCCTGGCACGGATTGGCGGGTCCGACGGCCGGGGTGACCTGCTGCCCAGGCCCCCCCGGCCCCCACCCCCTATGCTCTCACCCTACCAGCAAGTGCCGTGCTTGGCGCATCATGACTAACAAAGAGGCTCTTTGCGGCATGATGCGCGACGCCGGCATGCTAAGTAAGTTGGCCGCCTCCCTGCCGAAGTTGAAAGTTCCTCAGCACATGAACGCATGCGAAGCAAGCAAGGATGAACTTGTTTCAATACGGTGTTCGGGGGAGTAGAAGTGTGGTTAAACCTGCTTGTCGCGCTAGTTACAAAACGGAGGTCAATCTTCACGCCGCGGTCGGCTCACATTCCGCTATTGCTCCTGACCCCTAGCATACTCGAAGCCCACTTATGGCAGCCGTGTCGCATGATAGCCTGCACAGCGCCCCAGTGTCAGCTCGAGGTAGACGATCTTTGCGGAATATCGTCAGTAGGAGCAGAGTCATCGCACCGGCTCTATCCCTTTCATCAAGCTCAAGTCTACAGGGCAGCCTAGAGCTCAGGGCCTGCTCTTGGAAGCGTTGGACGTCAATTGGGTGCCAGCGGCGAAGTGCTGGGACACGGTGGGCTCCTTGTCGTGCGCAATGGGGCTCCAGAGGCTGGGAGACCCCTGTGCTCAAGACGGAGGACCTTTTTGAGTCCCTCGTACCGGTGAGTCTAATGCGCGCCAACAGGGGGAGCATTAAGATGCACAGCTGCAGCTATAACGCCGTGTCGGAGCAATGGATTCAGCTTGAAAATGTACCGCATCAATTCGCAGCTCCAGTCTGGCGACCACGCTCCCACGCCCGATCAGCTGCCCGACATCCTGACCGCGCTGAGTCCCAAGGAACTGGCAGACGCCATTTGGAGTTTTGCGAAGCAGGGCATCCATCCGCCCTCCGATGTGATGGACGCCGTGTCTGCTGAAGTGCTCTCCAAACTTCCGCAGTTCCGGTGAGCGTCACAGTGACGCTAGCAAACCAGTCAACCGGCACATGTGCAGCGTAAACCAAGCAGATGCATTGGCGCGCAGATCCCAAGACTTGTCTAACACTATCTGGGCACTGGCTGTGTTAAAGTACCAGCCAAGTCCAATATGGTGGGATGCATTTGAGCGACAGGTGCGTTGCAGGACACAAGTTAGGGCAAACTGTCCCTGCAATATTGCTGGTTTGGAGCCCTAGCAGTGACCGACCAGCCAGGAACTGCCATTGACCTCAGGTTTACCAGCACGTGACTGACTTCAGCCACAGGGAGGCTGCGAATCTCATGTGGTCCCTGGCCGTGCTGGAGCATCGCCCTGACTGGGTGTTGGAACCTTTGCTGGCAGCCTGCGTGGACAACTTTCCCGACTTTAATGCCAACGCCCTCCACCTTGTTGGATGGGCATGTGGCAAGCTCAACTACTGGTCAGTGCATCCCTATCTGGCAGCACTGCAGGATCAGCACTGGCACAGACTTGCAGCATGCAGCATCTGCAGCAGTCCAGACCATGCCTGCCTGCTAGAGGATGGGTGTAATGCATGGCTGCCTTCCACTGTCGTTCCTGCTACACATGCAGCCCGAGTGCTGACTGGTTAGACAGCTTCATCAAAGCCGCGCAAGCAAATCTTTTCCAGTTCACTCCCACTGAGATGAGCAACATCATCTGGGCGCTTGCCAAACTGGGTAAGCAAAGGGCCTGCTGTGCTGTGGTGTGCGCATCTCAGATGCAAAAGTGCCAGGTCAATACAGCACTATCTGTCAAGTAGCATGGAGCACCTAATGGGGCATGCTGGGGAGCAGGAGCTGAGGCTGCTACTGCCTGAACAGGTGGCTGATGTGATTCGTGTGCAGGACACAAGCTGCCGGCCCGCTGGCTGGATGGCTATTTGCTGGTGGCCCAGTGGCGCTTCCCGTCCTTCAATGCAAAGACCTTGAGTGTGGTGGCATGGGCAGTGGCCTCATTGGGCCATACACCCTCCCAGGTGTGAATTGTAATGCAGCACATCTGGATAGTCAGTCAGCAGTGGCAGGTCTCTGAGGCTAGGACGATGAGTAGTCCAACCAGGCTGCAAGAGGGTGCCTGCTTTGTTGGCAAGCCTGTTCAGCAGCACAAGAGGCATGGCGATGCAGGCCTGGGAGCAGCGGCCCTGGGTGGTGCCGCTCTAGTATGCGCCTGACTGCCTTAGCTGAAACAGGCAATGCTTCTTGAGGCATGAGACCTGAGGTCTAAGGGGTGAGGTCTTAACGCATGCCTGGCTGGGTGCATGCAGGAGTGGTTGCTGAGCTATGAGCAGCAAGTGCGTGAGAAGTTCCACGCTTTCACTGGGCAAGAGCTGGCCTGCATAGCCTGGGCGCTGCGCCGCTTTGGATATGCACCTGAGCACAACACCGTGTACTACATGCTCCAGCGCCAGGTGGGCACTGCGCTGCTCCTGCCACACCCTGCAGTGCCTAATACTTGAGGAATAGTAGCCGCATAGGTTAGGATGTAGAAAACGTATAGTTGACATGGCAGGGAGGGAGGGAGGGAGGGACATGGCAGGGAGGGATCTGTAGAGTGGCACATGCCGTAATGGGTCCTGTGTCATTTGAATCTCACTGCAGCTGGCAAAAGCTGGAGTGGCTATGCATGATGGTGGCATGAGAGTGTCGTCAGGAAGATGGCACTTTAGATAGCATGGGGGTTGTCTAGATCGCTGTCCCAGCAGCTATGGTCTCACTGCTTTTGTGTGCGAGTGTGTGTGTGTGTGTGTTTGTGTGACCTCTCAGGAATCCTTCCTGTCAGTGGACTTTGAAATTCTCGGCAACCAGAAGCTGCTGAGCCAAGTCATCCATTGGAAGCGGGGCAGCACCGGCTGTGAAAACAGCAGGAGCAGCGGCGGCAGCCAGCAGCCTGGCAGCAGCACAAGCAGTGAGCAGGATGGCGGCGAGGGCAGCAGCTGAGTTGGTGAAGGCAGGGCCAGGCCTGGAGGTGTCCGCCACTGGCGTGATAGTGACGAAGAGAGCACGGGCTTACTCAAGGCCATGAACGTAGCAGTAGCAGCGGCTGCGCCCTGGGTGTGCTTCAAGACCAGTAGCCATGCGCCCACATGTTGGCAGAGCCGGTGGTGCTGTCCAGGACCACAGCCAGAAAGGTTGTTGTAGTCGCTTTACGTGCTGCCATGTTGAAGTACGAGAGGAGGATGCAAGCGTGGGTTGTGGGTGGAGGGGCCATGGTGGAGGAGCGCATGGTGGAGCTTCAGAAGGCATGGAGTGGGTGAGGGTGAGGTTTGAGGCAGGAAATGCTGCCACTCTGCTGACACTGCCCACAGCAGCATGTGGCAGCATGCCCAAGGTGTGGAAAGGCCCTGAGCTCCCACTGGTTAATACCAAAGCATGCCGCACCTCCTGACCTTGTGCTTCAGGCTGTTGCACCAGGCAAGCAGGCATTCAGCAAGGCAGTCAGCCAGGCAGTCAGTCAGGCAGCTGGGCACTGTGTGTGACCGATGGGTTAGCGGAGTGAGGTTTGAAGTCAGACTAGTGCTGGTAGGTACTTCTGCAGTCCATGGCATTGCTGTCTGTGATAACATCCGAGCCTGGGCACGCTGTAGACCAGGTTGTAGGCCTGCTGTTACATGGCAGGACTTGCATGCAGGGAGTGAGAAGACGTGACATCGATGCAGCAAGGCCTGGCAGTGACAGATACAGCTATGGCTGGCTGCCAAAAGGTCATGGCGCCCCAGCCATTGCTGTGGGGCGGCGCTTGCTGTTGCTGCAAGCTGTACATGTATGTGCGGTGCGTGACCTGAACCCAACCTGGTGTTGTCCTGTGTGGTGTGTATTCACTGTGTTTGGAGTGGGAGGTGGGTTGGGGTAGGGCCCGTTTGCTGCAAGGTAGGGCTGGGCCGGGTGGGAGGTGCTGTTGTCGTCCATAAGCAGCGTCAAGGGACTGGCGCTGTGGTGTGTTGCTGTGTGTCATCAGGGCACTTGCCTGAGGTGTCCGTAGCGGAGTGGGGCCTTGCACTGGTGGTGGTGGGGTGTAGTGAGCAAAGACATAGAGCAGGAAAGGTCCTCGCAGGCAGGATCAATGAGGGCTGAGGCAGCCTTTCAGAGTGACTTTTGAAACACAAGTGGGCCGTTTCACCAGGGATTTGAGCTTTGTACTTGGCTAGCCCCCTGTGCATGCTGCTGGTGTAGCTGAGGCGAGCCTGCCGGTGTTGACGGAGTCTTATTTGCGGGTTGATGCTTGCAGTAGCAACGGCAGGGGTGTTGCCGATGTCACTTGTGATGTACAGCAGTGGCGGTAGATTCACATTTCATCACGTTGTCACCTCTCACCATTTCAACATATACATATTGGATCATGTAAATAACCACGCTGTCCACAATGGATCGATGCCCGATCTTTTGCTGCTGATGGGCCTGCCGTGGTGCGGATGTGGTCTCATCATCTGATCACCCCCGCCATTGGCGACACCCCCATGGCTCAGGAGATAACTTCTCACTCTTTTCTGCACGGATGAGGCCGCCGATGAGTGCGATGAGCTGCTAATGGCGTGACGAGTGTACAGCCAGCCTAAACGGTTTGCCGGGTGGCTGGCTCCCAACCTTCGACGTGTTCTTGAGCCTCGCAGATACTGTTAGCGACTGCTACAGGCAGCCTGAACCCAGCACGACGTGAATCTCGCATCATGACTGGACATTGCAAGTTGAACCACCACGTAAGGGACATTTGACTTTGCGGCGTGCCTGGAGTGCGTGACTTTGCGGCGTGCGTGAGAGTTGAGTTGTCATTTTAACGCGGAACGCCATATCTTTGCGTCTCGCGTGCGCCTGCGCGCTAGAGCTGCTGGCACCCACGGTGACCGGCAGTCTGCCAGGCACGCGAACGGTTTCGCTCTGCGCAATGGGCCTTTCAAGTGCTGCTTCAAGATGCAGAGTTCTCCTCTGCTGGAGCTCCTTTACCAGGGCTGTGGCAATACGGGGTAAGTTACGGATATCCGGGTGGTAATACTTACGCACGTATATCCGTAAGTAATTGAGTTTTACTCAGTTGTAATTGTTAATAGACCTCGTTTTAAGAATCGTTAACTGCACCGACCTGGTGTATTAACCAAAAGTGCTCCCAACGAACACGTAACAGCCGGCCAACACCATCGCAGGTGACAAGAAGCATCACATTGCGCGGCTTCGCCGCGCCAATAAAGCTTCGCCTACGTAAAACTCAATTACACTAGATAATGGAGTCGCCAGGGCCGTTTTAGGTGGTTGAAAAAGGCTCGGTCTCGGCGCTGGAGCGTAACAGCTCTCGACCTCGCCTTTTACAACCACTTAAAACGACCCGCGACACCATTATCTACTACGTAATACGGGGTAGATCCGGACCAACCGCCACCCGTATGTGTGAAGCACCCTGTGACCTTTAAGCCCTGCAGCAGCATCAGTGCGTCGCGAGCAGCGCACATCGACTGCCATGGAGCTGGGGTCACCACGCGCCACTCAGCATATGCATACCCTCTTGCGACGATCCTCCGGCCACGGCAGAGGATGTGCAGCAGATCCCCGGCGTCTCTAGGCCGCTTAGAAAGCGCAGCAGGACAGAACAGCCCAACATCAGCACACAGGTCTGGTATCATAGGCACTTCGGCGCAAATGGCGAAGGTTGCGCTAACGACAGGCGCATGTGCAAGTTCTGCTCCTTTGCTGCCAAGGCCCTGCTACCTTGCTGCCCTGCTACCTACGCATGTGGATCATGGCATACATCTACTTTAATAAGTAAGCACTGGCAGCACCGGCTGATCTAACACCGCCGCTGATTTAACACCGTTGCTGGTGCCCTGCTACCTTGCTGCCCTGCTGCTACTGCTGATGCTGCTGTGGCATGCGGATCCGTATTCCGTAAGCCCGTATCCCACAGCCTTGTCCTCTACACTACGCATGGAGCCCAGTTTTATCATCATACACAGCAAGCTCAATCCCATAGCTCCCCATAGCTCCACCACACTAGCAAGCTGGACCTCTGTGCCATGCCCCAATGCACTCGCATGGCTGGGGCGCCCTGTCCTGCACACACATCAGACCACATGTACAACTGCCTCATGTCCATGTCATGCTCTGCCAGCAAGTAAGACACCACCAGGCCCCCTCTTTGTTCTTGAAGTATGCACACGCAACGAGAATGCCTATCTGCGGTGCATGACAGTGTTTTGACATGATCTCAACGTTGCGCTCAACAGCCAGCTTCTCTGACCAATCTCATGAAATAACCACCTTCCCATCCTTGCTTGCCTTGACGGCCTCACAGTGCTCACGGAAAACTTGCGGCTGGTGATGTGCCAACCGATGGTGCTTGATGTACTCTGGCATCTGCTTGCTTAGCATGCCAACAACATCACTCAAGCTCATCCTCATGCACAGCAGCTCAACTTTAGCCTTGCCTGCTGCTGCTGCCGGCCGGCTGCCTACAGCTGCTGATGGCTTTCCATACTGACGCACAGTGAGCATGACGCTGCCATCTGCATCCGGCTGCAGGTGTAGCCTGTGCGACTTGCAATGGAGGCATGTGCGCAAAGAGCAGGCAAGGCTAGGCTGCTGGCCAAGCTCACAAGGACACAGGACTGAACACAGAACTGCCGCATAGTTGTGGCGCTCAGGGGCTGGGTTTTGCTGGGAAGTGGTGGGACGGGGAGGGGGGAGGGAGAAGGGTGGAAGGGTGGAGAATGGGTGGAAGGCTGAAAGGGTGGGGAAGGGCGGAGGGGTGGGGAAGGGTTGGGGAGAAGGGTGGGGGGGCCTGCCAAGGCTGACGCTCTTGCTCCGCTTGCCACCTACACTCAGGCAAATTAGTAACAGCATTTTTTGGATTTTCGGCCTGAGCTTTGGTACATAGCCCAATAATGTAATTGAAAGAATGGGGTTTGAACGAAAATTTATGAATATGCGTGGTTGGTGAGATATCGCTGAGGTGATGAATTATACCACTCGGTGTGGTGCAATACTGCACAATGGGGTGTGATGAAGTAGTGCACTAGTTACAAGTGCTGTACTACACCATGAGAAGCAAATGAGATTTTAAGGAACAACAATCTCCAAACCATAAAAACACCAATGAATTACCGACATAACTGCTTTATTCCATCATAATACTACTAGACTGAATATGGTTAAGTTTTTCACGCTGAGATTTGGTGCAACGCTGCAGCATTAGGTATGGTGCAGTACTGCACTGCAAGGAGTAGCTTAAAGAAGGGATACCTAAATAATAACTATACAATTCAGGAATTTCACTAATTTCTACTAGATTTTTCACGATGTTGGTGGCCATGGAACAAAAGTCTCATTCCGAGGCGAATCGTCGATAAAAAACACCCCCTCACAATCGTGTGTGTATGTGCCTGCTGCTGAAATTTACCAAGTGGGTTAATGAAGGGAGAGGCAACTGTGGTGAGAAATTCCTCCTTGGCGAGGTCACAGGGTTGGTGTCAGGCCCGGTGAGAATGGAGAGCCCCGGTAGGCGCAGCAGTGCCGGCAGTGCCGGGTGGTGCTGGCTGGACCCCTGCAGCTGAGACTGTGCTGGCCCAGGCTGTGCAGGTGCTTGCGTGGGTGTGGAGCAGAGACGGGGCATGGGCTGGAGGTGGCTGGCTGGCTCCTGCCCCCGCAGTTGCTGGCCCACAGCAAGCGCAGCCGCAGCAGCCTCAGCACATGCTCCATGGGCCAGTGGAACCCGTCGAGGCTCCAGGTTGCTGCAGGCCCTGATGACTTTATACATCATGGCTGTGACCTGGCCAATGGCTGTGTGGCTGCGTCCGGAGCTGTAGAAAGCTGCCTCCCCCTCCACATGGATCTCCACCCAGCCTGTGCTGCCAGCTGGCGTACACGTTGCACAACACGCACAGCGGGCAGCATGGCCCCCCTTCCGTCTGTAGGGGTGGGAATTGGAGGACAAGCCCATGCCTGCAGGCATGTGCACACGCCAGCTCCTAAAACCCCTCTTGATAATTGTCAACAATAGATGAGAACTTGGCAGGGGGTCCACAGTGAGTTCCCTAACCAGTGACGCAAGGCTGGAGAGTTCGATTGAGTTCGATGGTCGTGAGACCAGCATCAGCAGAGTGGGCAGCATGGAGGAGGGTTTGCCCACCTTTTGGAGCCTAATCCACAAGGGATTGATGCAGCTGCCACTGCTGTGCTCCTACTGTGGTCTCCTCCAAGTTTCAGAGCCCCTGAGCCAGCGCATGTTGGTTATCATGTTGGACATGGGATCGGGCTCCTTGCACATCGCGCACTATCCATCGCGTTGAACAGGGTCTCACAGATACTGGGTCAGCGTACATCAAGTCCGCAGGCTCGGTAGGGTCGGATACCCGGCAACATGCCCGACCAGCTCAGCATGTGGCTCAGCGCAGCCGCACCCTGACACTTCAATCCGCGTGTAAATCCGTGCAGAAATGAGTCCGGAAAAGCCGTTGTCCCTTATCGTTAGGGGGATTGGTGGTTCAATGGGAAGGGTAGCCAAGTGATCTGTCGCGCTGTAAGCATGCGCTGGGACCTGGCACTTACTTCTACCATACCCTCAGCGGCGACCAGCGCATGGGTGGGAGCAGGGGGCCCCCAGTGTACAGGGCGTAGCTCGGGGTGCTTGGAGTAGCAGCGATCCTCGGTGTGGCCATCCTTGTCACAATGATCACAATGCAGCCGGCTGCGAGGGGGCCCTCCCCTTGGCTGCATGGCGGTGTGAGCACGCAACGGCGCAGCAGCAGGGGGCCGTGTGGCCATGAACAACCTGAACTGCTCAAACAAGGCTTGCTCGGCTGGCTGAGGGCTGCTGGCATTGACATGTGTAGGGGCGGTGGAGGGTGCAGCCCTAGGCTGTCCTTGCATGCCTATGTGGCATTCCGCGGTGCTGTGGCCTGTCCAGCGCTGGTGGTTCTCACACCATTGCAATTGTGATGGGGCAGGCCTAGGTGGTGGCATGGACGCATGCAGAGCATTGCCGAGCTGCTTCATCAGGCGCTGGGCAGCCTTGACAGCGCTGGCATCACCTCCCTTGAGCTGCCCCAGCAGGTCGGTCGTGTTAACGCCGATGGCGACAGTTGGCTTGCCAGCTGCCTGATCCAGCTGGAGCATGCCTACGAGCTCGTTGTAGACCTGTGTGGCAGCGGTCTCTGCACGGCCAAGGGCCAACTCGACCGAGTCCTCGCTGTGATGGGGCATGGCCAACCTAGCAAAGGCTGCCTTGCTGCGTTGCACAAAGGCCTGCCCTTGGGGGTGCAGGACATGACGCGGGTGTGGCTGCAGGGCAATAATGAACATGTTGACAGCACCTAAGCGGCTGAGATGGCCTTGCTCGGTCATGCGCACCAGCTGAGGCGACATGCGTGCCAGGAGCGACGCGGGTGCCTCCGTCCGCCCACTGTCACCCGTGTCACCCAGCCGCATACCTTGCACCTGTTGCTTCAGGAGCACGGGGTCCGCGAGGTCGTCGCGGACGATAGCCAGGAACATCTCAATGCATTGGGCGGAGTCCAAAGCGCTCTCGTCGTCGAGCTCCTCGTACCGGGCCTGATACTCCTGGATGACAGAATGCTTTACATAACCATCGCTGAATGCCGCAGCCGCGCGGCTGGGCAGCTTACGAAGCACAAGCGCGAGAGCGCGGTCGCTCGACAGCTCGGCATCGTCGCAGAGCACATGAAGCGCGCTCTGAACGCACTGAAAAGACCGATCCAGCTCATAAGGCGACAGCACTGTACCGGAAGAAGGCAGCGGGTGCTTGACGCCGAACGAGGTGGCGGAGCTGAAGCGGGAGCCGTAGGTGGGGATGCCACTCGAGCCGCCGGCATCGCCCGCGTTCGAAGCACCGTCGACGGACATAGCGCTCATGCCACGTCAGGATAAGCTTGAGATAGGCAGTGTTTCGTCCGCCCTTGCTGGTCCTCTGATGTTGCAGACGGGGCAGGGGGACAGGAAAGACGTGGGCTCAATCCACACGGTTCCCTTTACGACTTGGGCTTGGGGAGTGCCTCGACCGCTTGGTAGGCTGGCGGGTTACAATGAGGTATCTCAAGCTGCTGAAGCAGCAACAACTCAGTCCTTAAGTGCCTAGCAAGTGTGGAGATCCAGGGTAATGTAACTGCCGTCTGAGTCAGCACGGCCAATCAGCATCAAGGAACCAATCAACATGCACCAATGATCAGCCCTCGCCACAACACCTAAACTAGAGATGTAGTCTGCGCACAACGCCACAATTGCGCCTAATCTGGCTAAGGAGTTAACAACATGAGAGGCACCCGCCCTTGTTACGCATTATGTCCGGTCACCTTGTGTGTTGTGACAGCTGTCGCGCTGTAAGCATGCGCTGGGACCTGGCACTTACTTCCCCCCAGTGCGCAAGGTGGTGGTACAGCATTGAGGCGCACTACGTGAAAGTGTAGGTCACAGCACATGGCAACACAGGTCAAGGCACTTAGGGACTCGCTACGGGCAGGACAAGGTGGGCCTAATCCCATCCAAGCCTGGGCTCCCCGCGATACTGAGGATAGGAATCCAAGGGTGGCGCTAGTCGCCAATGGCTCACCCCTTGGTACCCTCAGGCCCATAGTGCCATGCCATGCGAGTCAGGGCATGCACATGCCACGGCCAGGCCCACATTCTCGCCATGACCTAACCGCGCTGAGCGCCGCTGGCCGGGTGCTGGGGGAGCAAGGGTTAGGCTGGGCAGGACGGTGCCCTCAGGCTGCAGCCACCGACTATTGCGCAACACGGTCGGGCTGACCTTATCGGTGATGGTGCCATCTGCCCAGTCTACAGCAAAGTAATGAGGGTGGCACTGCTGGCCCTTGAAGCGCACCACCCCCCAGCGGCTTGTGCCCGGCTGGCGGGCCACACGTCCATGCAACAACTGGGCCGCCTGGGCTCGGTCCCGCCCTTGTTTGGTGGTGAATGCCTCCTGGAGTGGCGATGTCTGCGGCTGATGGGCGACATCTTGAGTGCGGCGTTGCACCTCTTGAGTTGTAAGGCCATTGCCAATGCAGCCTGCACAAAGCCAAGAACCCTCAGGCACGGCAGTGAGCTTGGGGGTGAGACAGAAGGTATGGAAGCCCTTGCCGCACCCATCGCACAGCAGCATGCGTTCGGCATCAGTAGGGGATTTGCAGATGGAGCAAGGAAAGTCAGCAGTGGGCCGTGCCAGTGTGTGATCAATGGTGGGATCAATGTCAGGTAGGTGACATGGGGCGAGGTTGCACACGTTCTCAGCCATAACCCGCCCGCACTTCCCCTGGAGCTTGGCTACCCCATTGACACCCACAGACACCACCCGGTAGATCTCTGGGCGGGCACTAAGCTGCAAGGTGTTACTTTGCGGGCGCTGGGTCCACACAAAGCTACCAGGGTGCAGCTGCCGGACAGCAGGCTTGTAGCTGCCGCTGTGGGTAGTGGCATAGCGGAGGGTGTCCCGGTGCTGAGCAATGCGGATGTTACCCATGGCGGCAGCCGTTTCACGGCTCAACACGGCAGAGCGCTCCAGGAGGTCGTGAGCAGCCACCACTGGGTCATCAAGGTTGACCGGGCGTGCCATGCGCTGAACGACTGCAGGTGGGAGCACGGGTGCGCGGCCATACAGCAGGGAGTAAGGGCTGCACTTGGTGGCTTCCTGTGGTGAGACACGGTAACCCAGAGCAATGGCTGGCAGGGCCTCATCCCAGGCAGCGGGGTCACCACTGACAGCAATGTGCTTGCGGAGGGCATCCTTGAAGGTCTGCACCGCCCGTTCAGCCAGCCCATCTGCCTGGGGGTGGTGGGGAGAGGTGACGCGGTGGTCTATCAAATGGCGCTGCAAGAGATCAGCAAACTCCCCTTGGAACTCACGGCCCCCGTCGGTGAGGACCTCAGCGCTGGCCCCAAAGCGGCCGAGGACTTGGTGGTGAAAATGGTAGGCTGTGGTGCTGGCCAGCCTGTCAGGGATGGGCACCAGCTCCACATGCTTGGTGAGGTGCTCGATGCACACCATCAGGTACTCATGGCCACGGTGAGTGCGAGGCAGCGGGCCAGCCAGGTCCACGCCCCAGCGGTAGAACAGCCCTTGCACTGGAAGAGGCGACAGCTGGGCAGCACGTAGGTTGAAGCTGGCCCTAGCCCTATCACACACATGGCAGGATCTGAGGACGCGGGCCACATCCGCATGGATGCCTGCCCACCAGTGGTTGTGCAACAGTATGGCAGTGGTGCGTCGAACCCCAAAGTGCCCATTGCTGCCATGCATGGCCAACACAAGCTGATCACGCGCAGGAGGGGCTGGTACTACCTTGGTGCTGCCATCTGCCATGACACGCAATAGCTGATTTGAGTCCCACCGGTAGGCCTTAGCACGGCGTGTCACCCGACGCAACTCGGTGGCAGACTGCCCAGGGTTGTGAGCCCCGGTGCGCAGGAAATGGAGGGTGGCTATGTCCGCATGGACGTCAGTGTCTTCCTCGGCAGCGGCCACAACTGCTGCTGCCAGACCGGCCGGTGAGGCAGTGCAGCCGACTGCATGCGAGGGGCGACTGGTCCATTGGAGCCCAGCACTTCCCTCCGGCACGCAGGCACAAGAGGCAAGGCTGGGGCTGGGGTGGGTGCGGGAGAGGGTGAGGGAGATGGCCAGCAGGGGCTGCATGGGCCCTCCACCGGGGAGATGATGCCGGCAGCCAGCAGCTCGGCGGTCTTGTCACTGCAAATCTGACGCTCTATGGGGCTGTAGCGACGCGGAGGACTGCGGACAGGCTCAGTAGTGGTAAGGGGGATGGTGAGAGGGGGGCGTGGACCATGGTACCCTGGCAAGTCTGACAAGCTATAGGAAAAGGCGTTGTCATGTGCCTCGATGACAGCTTGCAACTGGTGATGTTGGGCGGCAGTCATGTCAGGGTGATGGCCAAAGAGCATGCCCTTGGGATGCTTTGTGAAGCGGGCATCAGGCGGCAGATGCTGGTGTCCATCGGGCAGGGTGTGGGCAATGGTGACGCAGCTGAACAGGCATGGAAGAGCTGGCGCCTCTTGCGGTTGTTGGGGTGGGCAAGCATGCATGGTGGGTAGCAGCGCGCAGAGGATCAGCAAGAATGCACAAGCGTTGCGCAGTGTGCAGCCCTTACGCATGGCGTCAAGCAGCCCCTTCCCCGCGGTTGACCAGCGCTCAAGGAGCGGTGTGGGTGCCTTAGCGCGCTGCTTGCGGTCCCGCCGGCGGGCAGCCCCCAGGCCCAGTGGCTGATGTTTGGGGGTACGGGTGGGAAGTTGCTGCCTGTCCATGCCACGGCCGGGCTTGCTGCGAGGGGCCAGGGGGGGACCCCTGATTTCCACCCCTGGCTGGTCCTCCGCAACACTGGGGGTGTGGCTGCAACCGGAGGTGGCGCTGGCCGCACTTGGCTTACCCTCCGGAACCCCCAGGTAGCACGCGCTGGTATGGCCGCTGCTACCCTCCGCACCCCCGCTGATCACTGGGCTGGCCATGCAGGCCCAAAGGGGGCTGCCCTGCATCAGGCTAGAGGGGTCAGCCAAACTGCACTGGCTCAGCATGGTTGCACTGGACCATTCAGCTGGGGGCTCAAAGTGCAATGGCAAGGCATGGCGTGGCTGCGGGTGAGCATGGCTAGCCAGCTGAGGGGCGTATGCCGTGCCGAAGCATGACCTCTGTGCCTATCACCAGGGTGTAAGGCAGGCTGCTGTGTTCCTCCACGATGTGCACGCGGTGGCGGGAGCGGGCTGCATGGGGTGTGCCCAGGGCCAGACCCACCTCCACCACCACCGCACCCAGGGTCTGGAAAGTGGTCCCCCCGCTCTGGATGATGCGTAGCTGGGTGGGGAGCACCTCCAGTTGCAGCTGCTTGGCCAGGCCTGCCGTCATAAGTTGAGCGCCAGAGCCTGAGTCAATCATGACCCCAGGGATGGCATGGGGGTTGCCGTGCCTATCAAGCACGCTGAGCCCTGCGTGCACACTGGGGTTGGCAGCAAAGGGGAGGGCCTGCGGGGGAGGGGCCCCGGCACGGATGAACGAGGCAGGCGGCAGCGACGCGCTGGCTGATGAGTTCTGGGCACTTTGGGCAGCAACCACACCTTGTGCCAGCGGTTGTTGTGCACGCAGCTGTGCCACCTGAGCCTCCACAATCAGCAATGACTGCTGCATGCCAGTAACGCGCTGATCAAGCGCATGTACAATGTTGGTTATGTCGGCAAGCACAACACGCTCAGGCTGAGGGGCTGCGGGCGGGCTGCGAGCTGAGGCACTACCCGGGGTGAAGCTAGTGGGGCGATCAGCGGCAGCTGCCAGGGCATGGCGCATGGCCTCAAGCGCATGCTCAGGGCTGGTGATGGGCACAGAGGTAAAGCTATGCATGGCTGCACCCTCATCTTCTACCATACCCTCAGCGGCGACCAGCGCATGGGTGGGAGCAGGGGGCCCCCAGTGTACAGGGCGTAGCTCGGGGTGCTTGGAGTAGCAGCGATCCTCGGTGTGGCCATCCTTGTCACAATGATCACAATGCAGCCGGCTGCGAGGGGGCCCTCCCCTTGGCTGCATGGCGGTGTGAGCACGCAACGGCGCAGCAGCAGTGTGACGGTGCGCTTATGCGTATCCGTAAACCACACTTTAGCAGAGTGACTGAGGAGGTCAATGGTGGGCTGCTACCAGCTCACCATTCGGGTTCGACTCCCGAGGGTCCCGTTCTAAACCTGGGCTCAGTTGATGTGCGAGAGTGTGGATAGTAGAGACTGCGGTGGACATTTCTAAGTGGACATGCCGCTCACACTGTAAGATTTAAGGCAGCGGCTGCGCCGTGACAAATGGTTTCCGACCGACGTCGGTACAGCAACATGACAGACAATCCAGGCAATGGCGGGCCACCCGCCGGAGCCGAACCACCTGCTAATACTCCTTCAGAGCCCGACATGCTAGATAAGCTCCTGGAGGCTGCTCGGACTAATCCGCAGCTGCGTGCGAAGTTCAACGCCGTGGTTGAGACTTTCTCAGGTGGCTCTAAAGCCCCTGATGACCATCCTAATGACGATAACCCAGAGGATACCCCTGGTGGCAATATGGAAGAAGGCGAGATGGACGAGCAACGTCCTCGCTACACCGGAGGGGACGAGGACTACATCCTCGAGCTGGAGGCTCAGCAGCTGCAAATTCAGGCTGAGAATGAAGCCCTGCGTCAAGCCCTGTCGACAATTACGTCTCAGGTGAAGTCGCCTACTCTTCCACCTCGCAGGCCAGATCTAGCAGGCAGGGCAGCTGCTCCTGCGTCGACTAGACAGCCTGGTGCAGGTCTTGCAGGCCCAGGACGAGCCGCCCCTACGGGTCCATCGCCTCTTGCCTTGCCTCTTCCCTTGTCTTTGGGTTCAAGGTCTATACCTGGCCCTGACAAGTGGACTGATGCGTGCAGTAGCACCCACCGTAGAGCCTTAGCGTTCTGCGATGACCTTGAGCGTCACTGTGAACGCTGTCGCCTTGATGTTGCATCGACACTGCCTGCTTTCCTGACTGGCGCTGCTCGCAACACCTGGTATCCATCCATCAAGGAGTCTTATGCTGCCTTGTATGCTGACGTCCCCGACTGGCCTTACCTGCGTGCTGCATTCTGCGAGTATACAGGAGATGACCTGCGGGATGACTGTAACGTTGCCCGAACTAAGCTGCTTGATGGTTCCATCAAGATGACCGCAGGAATGCTCCTGGGGCAATACATTACTGAGTTCAGGAATAACCTGCTGTTTGCAGGGAACGATAGCATGTGTCAGCCTCTGCTGGCCATGGTGTTCACTAGGGGCCTCAGCTCAGCTTTACAGCCTGCTGTGCTTAAGGACCTGGCTCAATTTAAGAACCCCACACTGTCTCAGGCTATGGAGGCTGCCAAGCAGGCTCAGCGCAATGTGGTCATGCTGTCCACAACCACACCTACTAAAGGTGCTGGTTCTTCTGGTGTTCATGCTGTGCAGGCGTCAAGTGCCCTGGGAGGGGAGGCCCACCCCGGCAGGCGTGGCTCTAAGCCCCCTGTTTCTGGTGGTGCTGGCAAGAGGCCCAGACACGATGAGCTGTGGTCCAAGAAACCCCTGTTGCCTGGGCAATACTGCTTCAAGTGCAACCATCCCGGCCACCTGACCAACCACCCATGCCCCTTCCGCCACTTCACGGCCATTGAGGCCCGGCGCAGGTCTGGGTATGCTCACCCACCTGAGGGTGCCAAGAAGCCTGGCCAAGCCAAGTCCAAGCCCCCTTCAGAGTCTGGTGCTTCTGAGTCAGACCAGGAGCCAGAGCCCCAGCCCCCACCTAAGGCTTCTAGGCCTAGGGATCAGGGCATGCGCCGTGGTGTCCGCAGCGCCCGTATTGCCACCAACCGTTAGGGTGTTGCCCAGCCAGCCAGCCAGGACTGTGCTGTGGTACAATCTGAACAACTGTTGCATGATGCTGCTGTTGTAGGAGCTGATGATGATGTGAGTGTGCCCAGAGCCAACTCAACAACAGCTTCTTTGCCTGCCTGCCCTGTAGAGCCCCTGCCTGCCCTGTCAGCGAGACTGTGTAGTCCTGCTTTGAGTGATGTGCCATGTAAGACTGCTGTTCCCCCTGTGGCTCAGCATCAACAGGCACATGTGCTGGGTATGGTGGGACGTGATGGCAAGGTGAGATTCAGATTTGCTGGCACCCTTGACCGTCAGCATGCATGCTTCTGCCTTGCTGATGGTGGCGCTGATGACTCCTTCATCAGTGAAGCATTTGTGTCTACACACAAGTTGAGACTGCATGATTACCCTGTGGCACTTCGTTATGAGGTAGCTAATAATCAATCAGTGTACTGTACACAATATGTCAAAGTGCACTTGTCCATCCAACAGTTTAGCTGCTTCTGCACCTTGACTGTGATGCCAGAGCTTGTACATGAGTATGACATTCTGCTTGGTGCTGACTGGCTGACTGTGCAGGGGGCCTTGCTTGACTATGTCGACAAGTCTCTCACCCTGCGGACCCCTAAGGGCCAGCCTACCTTACTACCTTCAGCGGTAAGCAAGAAGGGGTCAGTTAACTGTACAGTTGAGTCTCTACGAACTGTAAAACCTGTAAAAGAAGCCTATGCTATTCCTCCTGGTTTCCTAGTGACCGGCCCTGAGGTGGTTTATACCCCTCTGTCTGCCAAGACGGCTGCTAAGTGGCTCAAAGATGGAGGCACAGGTGTGGTAGCACTGGTCTCTTATGAGAACCTGCAAGACCCACCTGGTGTTCCCCCTGAGCAAGCTGCACAGTTAAAGAGCCTCCTTATGGAGTTCTCTGATGTGTTTGAGCCTATCACTGGGTTGCCTCCTGCACGTGATGTAGGGCACTCTATACCCCTGCATGATGGTGCTAAACCTCCTGCCAGGCCCAGTTATAGGATGAGCCAGCCAGAACAGGAAGAAGTTAAAAAACAGGTCACTGACATGTTGTCCAAAGGGCTGATAGAGCCTAGCTCCTCCCCATTTGCAGCGCCAGTTCTTTTTGTAAAGAAGAAGTCCGGTGAGCTACGCATGTGCGTAGACTACCGCCAGCTTAACAAGCTCACTATACGTGATCAGTACCCTCTCCCCAGAATTGATGATTTATTTGATAAATTGTCGGGTATGACTGTGTTTTCCTCCCTGGATCTCCAGGCAGGCTATCATCAAATCAGAATACCTGATGAGGATATTCCTAAAACTGCGTTTAGGACGCCCATGGGACACTATCAGTATAAAGTGTTATGCTTTGGTTTAACCAATGCTCCCGCTACATTTCAACGGGCAATGAACCAGGCATTTGCCACGGTGATTGACCGGTGTGCTCTGGTATACCTTGATGACATTTTAATCATGTCCAAGTCTATCCAGGAACACCTGTCACACCTTCGCGAAATATTCAGTTTGCTGAGACAACATAAATATTTTGCTAAATTATCCAAATGTGAATTCATGAAAGAGTCTCTACCTTTCCTGGGGCACATCATCTCTAAAGATGGTGTAGCTGTAGACCCCAGCAAGGTGACTGCTATCAAAGACTGGCCAGTTCCTACGAACCTGACAGCTTTGCAGTCATTCCTTGGCATGGCTAATTATGTACGTAAATTTGTGCGTAATTTTAGTTCCATTGCTGTTCCACTTACTAATTTAACTGGCCCTGAAGGCAAATCTTTCAACTGGGCGCAATGGCCTAAACCCCAGTTAGATGCTTTCAACGCTCTAAAGCAGGCTATTATGAAGGTGCCTATGCTCCGATTGCCTGATATAACCAAGCCCTTTGAAGTCTACTGTGACGCCTCACTCTTGGGTGTTGGCGCAGTATTGACACAGGCTGGTTACCCCCTGGCATATTACTCACGTAAGCTGTCAAAAGCTGAAATGAATTATACCACTGGGGAACAGGAAACTTTGGCCATTATTGCTGCGTGTACACAGTGGCGGTGCTACCTTGAAGGAGTGCCATTCACCCTGTTTACTGATCACCGCCCTCTAGAGGCCCTACCTACGCAGTCTACACTGTCCCGTAGGCAGAGCCGCTGGTTGGAGTTCTTATCCCGATTTAATTACACCATTAAATACCTACCTGGCAACACTAATCCTGCCGATCCACTGTCACGTATTCCAGTAACTTCAGCGACGGCTAAGACTGATACTGACAAAATCCTGGTGACGACCAGGCAGCAGAAGCGGAGATTACAGGAGGGGGAGGACGTCGGTGCGGGTACACCGTTGGGCAGCGGCAGCGGAGGCAGCGAACAGCAGCCTACCGCTGGATCAGACCCTGACCATGATGCTGACTCTGATGATGCTCTAAAGCCATCAGAGCCTAAGCGGTTAAGGTGGGCTGACCCGGTCTCTAATGACTGTGAGGCACAGGTCCCTGAGTGTCCTGGTCACCCTTCTTAGGTCACAGATTGGCTAATTAGTGCCTATAGCACTGATCCTGCCTTTGCTGAGCCTAATGAGGAGTGGGAAATGACCCAGGAGGGTCTGTGGCGACACCTTGATAAGGGTACTATTATAGTTCCTAATGATATCCAGCTACGAGAGCATATCTTGCACGAAATGCATGATGCTAAGTATGCTGGCCATGTGGGCATCACCAAAACCCTTGAACGTGTGCGTAGGGTGTTCTGGTGGAAAACCATGCGTGCTGACGTTAGACACTATGTGACTAACTGTGATGCATGCCAACGAAACAAAGCGTCACGCCAGGTACCTGGTGGGCTGCTTAATCCCCTGTCTATACCGGGGTACCGCTGGGAATCTGTCACCATGGATTTGGTGGTTAAGCTTCCAGTCGGTGTGCATGGCTATGATTCTATCTGTGTAGTCGTGGATCGTCTATCAAAGATGGTTCACCTAATCCCATGCATTGAAGCCATGGATGCTAAAGAATTTGCTGAATTATACATTGACCATGTATTTAAATACCATGGCCTGTCTAAAGTAACCATCTCTGATCGTGGTGCGACCTTTAACAACCAGTTCTGGATTGAGGTCAGAAAGCTGATAGGCGTAGACCCTGCTTTCAGCACCGCGTATCATCCCCAGTCTGATGGTCAGACTGAGCGTACAAACCAAATTGTGGAAGAAATGCTTAGACATTATATCCTACCTACTCAAGAAGATTGGCCTAGGCATTTAGCCTTTGCCGAGTTTGCTATTAATAATTCATGGCAAGAGTCTATTCAGTCCACACCATTCCTGGTGAACTATGGACAGTCACCCATTACACCTGTGCTGCATAAGCTGCCCAGGCCGTGCCTATCTCCCTCCGCTGAGAGCTTCGCCAAGAAGTGGGAGCATGAGGTAAAGCATGCTCAGGAGTGCATGAGGGTGGCTCAGGACCGCCAACAAAGGTATGCGAATAAGCGTAGGCGTGATGTCACGTTCAGCTTGGGTGACAGCGTCCTGCTGAGCACCAAGAACCTGCGCAATGCACCTGGCAGAGCACGTAAGTTCTTGCCTAGGTATGTAGGACCTTTCAAGGTCACAGGCAAGCTAGGTGAGGCTGCCTACCGGTTGGAGTTACCTCCCACCATGAGCAGGTTACACCCTGTGTTCCATGTGTCACTTCTTAAGAAGTACACTGGCAGCCAGGGGTTTCACCCCCCTCCTGTGATGGAGTGGCTGGAAGATGCGCCTCACTATGAAGTGCATAGCTTGTTGAGCCACAGGCAGGTACGTTTCAAGAAGCGCATGGAGTACCTGGTCAAGTGGACAGGCTACGATGACACCTACAACACCTGGGAGCCAGAGGCTATGCTGGCTGGTGCTCCCCAGATCTTGTCTAGGTACAAGGCTGTGCATAACCTGCCTTGATGTGTTAATGTCTCAGTGACCTATGTCACCTGGCCTGGTCCTATGACCATGGTCCCCATGCGGCACCTTATGGTGATGCATGTGTTTCTGTGGGTGGCTGGTACCCTTATGGGTCAGCCTTATTGTCAGTGGTCTCTATAGACTGCGAGTCTCGGTGCTCTGGGCTATCCCAGGTACCTTGGCGGAACGGATCTCTTAAGAGGGGGAGGAATGTGACGGTGCGCTTATGCGTATCCGTAAACCACACTTTAGCAGAGTGACTGAGGAGGTCAATGGTGGGCTGCTACCAGCTCACCATTCGGGTTCGACTCCCGAGGGTCCCGTTCTAAACCTGGGCTCAGTTGCTGTGCGAGAGTGTGGATAGTAGAGACTGCGGTGGACATTTCTAAGTGGACATGCCGCTCACACTGTAAGATTTAAGGCAGCGGCTGCGCCGTGACAAGCAGGGGGCCGTGTGGCCATGAACAACCTGAACTGCTCAAACAAGGCTTGCTCGGCTGGCTGAGGGCTGCTGGCATTGACATGTGTAGGGGCGGTGGAGGGTGCAGCCCTAGGCTGTCCTTGCATGCCTATGTGGCATTCCGCGGTGCTGTGGCCTGTCCAGCGCTGGTGGTTCTCACACCATTGCAATTGTGATGGGGCAGGCCTAGGTGGTGGCATGGACGCATGCAGAGCATTGCCGAGCTGCTTCATCAGGCGCTGGGCAGCCTTGACAGCGCTGGCATCACCTCCCTTGAGCTGCCCCAGCAGGTCGGTCGTGTTAACGCCGATGGCGACAGTTGGCTTGCCAGCTGCCTGATCCAGCTGGAGCATGCCTACGAGCTCGTTGTAGACCTGTGTGGCAGCGGTCTCTGCACAGCCAAGGGCCAACTCGACCGAGTCCTCGCTGTGATGGGGCATGGCCAACCTAGCAAAGGCTGCCTTGCTGCGTTGCACAAAGGCCTGCCCTTGGGGGTGCAGGACATGACGCGGGTGTGGCTGCAGGGCAATAATGAACATGTTGACAGCACCTAAGCGGCTGAGATGGCCTTGCTCGGTCATGCGCACCAGCTGAGGCGACATGCGTGCCAGGAGCGACGCGGGTGCCTCCGTCCGCCCACTGTCACCCGTGTCACCCAGCCGCATACCTTGCACCTGTTGCTTCAGGAGCACGGGGTCCGCGAGGTCGTCGCGGACGATAGCCAGGAACATCTCAATGCATTGGGCGGAGTCCAAAGCGCTCTCGTCGTCGAGCTCCTCGTACCGGGCCTGATACTCCTGGATGACAGAATGCTTTACATAACCATTGCTGAATGCCGCAGCCGCGCGGCTGGGCAGCTTACGAAGCACAAGCGCGAGAGCGCGGTCGCTCGACAGCTCGGCATCGTCGCAGAGCACATGAAGCGCGCTCTGAACGCACTGAAAAGACCGATCCAGCTCATAAGGCGACAGCACTGTACCGGAAGAAGGCAGCGGGTGCTTGACGCCGAACGAGGTGGCGGAGCTGAAGCGGGAGCCGTAGGTGGGGATGCCACTCGAGCCGCCGGCATCGCCCGCGTTCGAAGCACCGTCGACGGACATAGCGCTCATGCCACGTCAGGATAAGCTTGAGATAGGCAGTGTTTCGTCCGCCCTTGCTGGTCCTCTGATGTTGCAGACGGGGCAGGGGGACAGGAAAGACGTGGGCTCAATCCACACGGTTCCCTTTACGACTTGGGCTTGGGGAGTGCCTCGACCGCTTGGTAGGCTGGCGGGTTACAATGAGGTATCTCAAGCTGCTGAAGCAGCAACAACTCAGTCCTTAAGTGCCTAGCAAGTGTGGAGATCCAGGGTAATGTAACTGCCGTCTGAGTCAGCACGGCCAATCAGCATCAAGGAACCAATCAACATGCACCAATGATCAGCCCTCGCCACAACACCTAAACTAGAGATGTAGTCTGCGCACAACGCCACAATTGCGCCTAATCTGGCTAAGGAGTTAACAACATGAGAGGCACCCGCCCTTGTTACGCATTATGTCCGGTCACCTTGTGTGTTGTGACAGATCTGAAGCTGAACTTTTCCACCATGCAATGCATACTATGCGGTCTGTACACACAGATCACATAGCCCCAACTACGGTCTGTACACACAGAACACATCGTAGTTGGTCAAATGATCCTGAGATCGGAGACCCCTCATTGAAGGTTTTTGTGGAACCGTGGGGTTGTGACATGTCACATGTTGCTATTGACCCTGATGCCACTATGTTTGGTAAGTCCTCTGGGACCCCTAGCCAAAGCCTCATTTGGCATGAATAATCCAAAAAGTGTGTTTCAGGAATTAGGGTATGCAAATTCGCCAAGCCCCATGTCCGTGCCCGTGTTGTTGCTGCATGTTGCTTGCATGCCCTTTCCTTGGCAACCTCCTGTTGCTTGTACTCAACAGGCCGCCAAGTCAGAAGACATCCCCAAAAGTAAGTTTGGGGAAGGCCGAAGCCATGCATGCAAAACATGTGTTGCATCGGGGAATATGTTAACTGGCCTGGCGCCAAGCCCGTTAGTAGCTCCATGTCGCCTGGCTCTCAGCAGATCATGCACCGTCTCGACCTCATCAGCGCCGCCAACCTCCGGACCAGCAGCCTCACCCCGGACCCCACCCCTGCAGTCCCTGCCCTTCTGGGCCCCTCAGGGAAGCAGGGCGAGACCCACAGCAAGAGGCTCCCTGTGGCTGACCACTGTCCCCTCCCCCTCTCCCCGACCAGCTCACATTGTCAGGCCATCGTCCAACCCCTCCGCCCTAGCCCCATCCCTCCTGGCCGCAAGGCCAACGTAGAGCTGCTGGATTGAACACTCTGACCCCCGGCCACATGACACAAGTGCACCGTTGAGCTCCCCCCTGGCGGCAGGTCTCTAAGCAGGCCTCCTCAGCCGTGACCGCATCACAAGGTTACTCCCAACTTTAACACTAGAAACCCACCATCGGGCCACCCCCAGGTAGTCAGCCCCGCAGCTCCTAGGTCCAGCTGTGGCGCTAAACACTAGGAATTGGGAAGGTGTGCTGCGCTCCCCACAGCAGGGGCGCCGCCTGGGGTCAACAGGAAGCTGCCGGGAAGGTGCCGCAGTAGCCACGCGGCTGCAGGCCAGCCTCAGTGCAGCCTTCCACCTCAGTGGGTCGCCAGGCAGGCTGTGGCCACCTGGTGCGGGTCAGGCCTCTGGTAGACCGCGATGCCCTTGGTGCTGCACACCTGCTGCTGCTGCTCCTCAGCGTCCCACAATGACCTGGAGGCGTGGAGCGGCAGGGCTGGCGGTGGCAGGGCTGGCCACAAGAGCCATGTGTGGCCTTGCTGCTGCTGCTGCTGCAATTGCCAGTGGTTGTGGTGGTTGAGGAGGTTATGCAAGCGCGCTCGGCACATGCCAGCTGGGCAGTCCCACACTGGCAGCCATGGTGCAGTGTAAGAGCCAAAGCAGGGCGGGGGAGAGAGGGTCGCAGGGAGGAGAGGGGTCCAGACATGCTGCACAGACTCAGCCATGCAGCCATGCAGGCCAGGAGTGAGGAGGCAGTGGGCTGCCGGGCGGCCTGCTGGATGACAAGTCGCGTGATGTGATGTGCCGTGCAGGCATCACTTCGGGCCTGGCTAATCACACGTCACTCACTATCCTCGCCCTAATCGGGGGGGTGAGGGGGGGTGGGGTGGAGGTGAGGGTGAGGGTGAGGGGGCGGGGAAGGGTGGTGGGCAAGGGAGGCTGTGACTCACCTCAATTCTGGTTTCAGCTGGCGGGCAGCGACCCAGCCTGGGTGCAGCTGCTTGGCAGGTCTGCAGCCAGGATAGGGGCGAGCCAGGGTGGGTGGGCAGCTGCCGACACGCTCAGTAACCTGGCCGCTACCCTTACCCAGTGTATGCCCCGCCCTGCCCAGTCCCCTGCCCAGTCACACCTGCCCAGTCACACCTGCCCAGCCAGCACCTGCCCAGCCAGCCCTGCCCAGTCAGCACCTGCCCAGCCAGCCCTACCCAGCTAGCCCTACCCAGCTAGCCCTGCCCAATGACCCCTACCCAGTCATGGTCATGCTGCCAACCTCCCACTGCCCTTACTTCATCCCATGCCCTCGCATCCTGCTTCCTCTAATGGCATACTCCTCCCAGTCATTGTATGAGCTGCGCATGGCCTGCTGTTGAGTAGGTGTCCGAGCCTCCTGCCGTACCCCTCGTCACTCCTGGTGAGTTCCCCCTCAGCAGTGTGGGCAGCCCCCCCTGGCCCCCTGACCCTCCCCCTGACCCTCCCCCTGCCCCTCACCCTCCCCCCACAAGCTCTGCACCCCAAGGGGCTCCTGACCTCCTAGCCACGTGTGCAACACCCCCTGACCCCCTCGCCCCTCACCTACCCACTGGTCCCTCACTTCAGCATGTGGGGACATCCCCAGAGGCCCCCTGACCCCCTCTCCACCCCTGCCCTCCCTGGACCCCTGACCCCCCTGGGGACCCCTGACCCCCCCGACTCACGGCTTGGGCACCGCCACGCAGTCCAGGGGCGGCAGGTCCGGGTAAAGCTGAGCAGAGGGCGCCACGCGGGTCACCACAGTGGCCACCCGCCTTGCCACCTCCTCACGCCGGCTGCTGTCCAAGGCCTTTGGGGGGGAGGGGGGGGCCTGGGGCCAGGGGTGCGCCAACGCCCTCTCAAACCTCACACCTCACACGTTAGTGTGGGTAGGCGTGTTACCGAACGCTATCTATTTCTTACGTTTTGTGATAAATTTGTAACTACAATTTGTACGTTTTGTAAATACATCGGACGATGCTGATAACAAACAGGATGTGAGACCTTGAAATACCCGAATAGGGCAATGACGTCTCATATCTCCGACCCCTATCCAAGTGAATCTCTAAAGTGGGCCCAACTGCCAAGGTGCTGCTCCGTCGTCGCACCCTACAACAACCCGCGATGTGACTGCGTATGCCCCCCAGACTGCGGGGTATGCATGCCACAGTGCGTTAGTCACTCCATTTATTAGACAAACTAATAACGCTATGTGAGGCGAAGTTTTGCCGGCATTATTGCAAATATATGATAAAGGGTGCAATTGTAGGTATACGATTGAATACCATGATATTCATTATTTCGTCGATTCACTAATTGAGAAACAAACGCTGGGATAAGTCTGCATCAGACCTGTGTTATAGAACCTGAGCCTTGAGGACAGACACGCAGAGGCCCAGCAGGGGGGCTGGGTGCTTCAGTGGGCAGGCAGGTGGTTCAGCAAGTGGGCAGAATGGCAGGGCGGCAGGTGGGTGTGCAGGCATGCGTTGCCTATGCAGGTGGGCAGGGCAGGCAGGCGTGCCCTCACCAGGGCCAGGGCGTCCATGCGGCGCAGCAGGCCCAGACTGCTCAGCAACCTAGGCTGGGCCAGCCCCTCCCCTCCCTGGCCCTGCAGCACCCCCCCCAGCCAGCCAGCCAGCCGGTGCAACCCCCTCCCCTTCCTCAGCCACCCAGCTTGTGCTGGAAGGCAGAGCAGCGCTCCCCCCTCCCTCCTCCCCTCCCCTCCCCCCCCTCCCCCCGCTCCCCTTCCCACTGCCGTGAAGGGCCCAGCCCTTGCCCATGCTCCAGCTTCTGCCCCTGCCCCTGCCCTTGGCCAGGGCCCAGGAGCAGCAGCCCACAGCCCAGCCCGTCCCCCTGGCCCTGCCGCTGCTGCCTAAAGGGGAGGGAGGGGGCAGGGGAGGCCATGAGCACAGAGGGTGAGGCGGCAGTGCTGGCAGTCAGGGCTGCCAGGCTGGGCTGCCAGGTGAAGGTGCGGGCAGCTGCCTCCTCCTCCTCCCCCCCTCCCTCCCCCACAGCTAGCCCTGCTGCCTCCCCTGACTGCTGCTGCTCCCGTTGCACTAGCCTGTTTGGTTGGGTCGGTTGGGTCGGTTGGGTTGGCTGGGTCGGTTGAGAGGTGTTGGGCTGGGCGACAGTGCTGCTGGCAGCTGCTTGAGGTGCTCGGGGCTTGCGCCGCAGCTGCTTCAGGAGCGTGGCCACATTGGGCTTGAAGCCACGAAAGGCCGGGCGCTCAGGCAGAGCAGCAGCAGCAGCAGCAGGAGGGGGTGCACCAGCAGCAGCAGCAGCAGCAGCAGCAGCAGCTAGGGGTCCGGGGCCCAGGGCCAGGAAGGGTCACACCCTGAGAGGAGTGAGAGGTAGAGGGTGGGGGAGGGAGGGGGCGGGCGACTGCAGCTGCTTGCCTGCTGAGGCCACGCTCTGATGCCCGTCCCCCTCCTTGACCACTGCCAGCTGCCGCCTGCTGCTGCTCTGCCTCCTGAACCTGATCTGCTTCCTCCTGCTGCCGCTGCTGCCGCTGCTGCCGCTGCTGCTGCTTGCTGCTGCTCTGCTGCTGCCTGCTGTTAGCCGTTGCTGCTGCTGTAGTAGCTGCTGCTGCTGCTGCTGCTGCTGCTGCTGCTGGCGGCTGATGGCTGCCTCCACCTCCTCAAAGCTCCCGCCCTCCCACACCTGCTGCTCGACACCTGACTGCCAGCAGCCACCCAGCTGCCTGGGGGGGACCCCAGCCCCCCCCCGCCCCCCCCCAGGCCCCCCCCGCCCCCGCCCCTCCAGGCCCTGCCTGGTTGCCTGGGGCAGGGGCTGGGGTGAGGGCGGCGGGGGGGTGCTGGTGGTGGGGCAGGGTCAGGGGCTGAGGCTGAGGCCAGGCATGTGCTTCGCCCCCCCACTCCTTGTCTGCCTGGCCAGCTGGGGGGGAGGCTGCCTGGTCACAGCTGGTCAGGGTCATGCAGGGGTGATGCAGGCTCAGGGGGGGGCGGGGGCACGCCCCCCCAGCTGCCTGCGTCAGCAGTCTGGGTGCGGGTCAGGGGGGCGCTGGGGGGGGGCGCGGGGGTGGGGGCCGTGGGGGGGGGTGGGGGTGGGGGTTGGTGGGAGGGGCTGCTGAGCGACTGTGTCGGGCTGCGGCTAGGGCTCTCAAGCGGTCGCCGAAGAATTGGACTCGCTGGAACTGGTGGCTGCGGCTCGGCATCTGTCCCTGCAGCAGCAGCAGCAACAGTAGCAGCAGCAGCAGCAGCAGCAACAGCAGCAGGATGTCACTAAGCACAGTAGGGGCAGGGGCAGGGGCAGGGGCAGGGGCAGGGGCAGGGGCAGGGGCAGGGGCAGGGGCAGATCGAAGTAGGCAGCTGTGAGCTGGTCCCCTCCCCTCCCCTCCCTGGCCCATCAGGCGGCGCATGCAAGCAGCTGCCCTCCAGCTTCCAGCAGGCAAGCATTGCCTGATGTGGCAACGCACCTCGCTAACAGACTCAGCCATTGACTCTGTGGTCAGGCTGCTGCCGCTGGGGCTGTGGTGGGTGGGGCTGGCCTCCCCCGCCCCCTCCCCCTCCCCCTCCCCCCCCCAGCCAGGGCCCTGCTCCCCAACAGGCGACTTGTCAGAAGCACTGCCCATAAGGGGCGGGGCAGCCTGGGTCAGCTCCCTGCTGCTGTACAGCCCCTCCCCCGCCTGCCCCACCCCCCTTGCCACCCCCAGGTCCACTGACGACCCTGAACGGCTGCAGCCCCCCCTGCTGCTGACCCACCCCCTCCCCCTCCCATCCCCCCTCCCCTCCCGCCCCCCCTGCCAGTGTTCCAGCAGCAGCAGCAGCAGCAGCACCATCCCCCCACTGCCCTTCCTCCCGTCCTCCCCCCTCTGCTCCTCCACCACTGCTGCCTGTGTACCCCACCTCCCCCTGCTGCCCCGCCTGCTGCCCCCCTGCTGCCCCGCCCCTTCGCTGCTGCTCTCCCCCCTCTTGAACCCATGACTGCAGCCGGGGTGAGGGCCAGCCTCTCTGCCCCCCTGCTGCCGCTGCTGCCCTGCCCCCCTGCTGCCCGGCTGCTGCCCCGGTGCCCCCCTGCCGCCCTGCTGCTGCCCAGTCCGTTTGACCGCCAGACGGAGCCTGATGCTGCAGCCAGGGCACTGGGGGTGGTGGTGTGGGGCTGAGCTGGCTGGGCAGCCGGCTGCGGGGCAGGGGCTCATCCGCCAGCCGCCCCTCCTCTCCCTCCCACCCCCCCCCAGGGGGGGTGGAGGATGGGCAGGGGGGGGGCAGCCAGGAGGAGCCGACCTGCCACTGCTGGTCTGCCGGCGGCTGGCTGGGCTGCTGACTGCTGCTGGGCGGCTGTGCCAGCTGCTCCTGCTGGCTTCCCTCCTGGCTGGGCTGCAACAAGGGCTTGAAGGCATGCTGCTGCTGCTCCTGCTGCTCCTGCTCCTGCTCCTGCTGCTGCTGCTGCTGCTCCTGCTCCTGCTCCTGCTGCTGCTGCTGCTGCTGCCGCTGCCGCTGCCGCCCCTGACCTTGATCGTCATCCTGTTGCAGGCCGTGCTGTTGCTGGTCAGGCCGTGCTGATGAGGTCCTCGGGGGTTCCAGGGGGGGAGGGGGGGAGGTGGAAGGCCTGGGGCGGGGCAGGGCGGGTTGAGCGGGCCTGAAGCTGTCCCTGGGCCTTGGGGGGGGGGGCTGTGTGGTGGGGGGGGAGGAGGCTAGGGGGGAGGGGGTGCGGGGGGGGGGGAGGAGGCTGCTGGAGCCAAGTCGCTGAGGTCTGCAATGAGGCGCAGGCAGGGCAGGGCAGGGGGGCAGGCAGGGCCTGATTGTGACGATACAGTGGTCATCACCATCAAAGGCTGGTAAGCCTAGGTCCTGGTGGCCTGAGGCAGGGCAGGGCAGGGCAGGGCAGGGCAGGGCAGGGCAGGGCAGGGCAGGGCAGGGCAGGGCAGGGCAGGGCAGGGCAGGGCAGGGCAGGGCAGGGCAGGGCAGGGCAGGGCAGGGCAGGGCAGGGCAGGGCAGGGCAGGGCAGGGCAGGGCAGGGCAGGGCAGGGCAGGGCAGGGCAGGGCAGGGCAGGGCAGGGCAGGGCAGGGCAGGGCAGGGCAGGGCAGGGCAGGGCAGGGCAGGGCAGGGCAGGGCAGGGCAGGGCAGGGCAGGGCAGGGCAGGGCAGGGCAGGGCAGGGCAGGGCAGGGCAGGGCAGGGCAGGGCAGGGCAGGCAGGCTTGCAGGAAGAAGGGAGATCCTGCTGGCAAGCAGGCAGGCAGCCAGGCATGCGTGAGGAGGGCAGGCAGGTGAGGTACCCACCCCTCCCCCCCTCCCTCCCTCCCTCCCTCCCCTGCTCTGCCTCCGCCCCTCCTCCCCCCCTTGCGACCTCCCTGGCCCCTCTACCCAGCATGCCTCCCCTCCCCTCCCCTCCCCTGCTCACCCCACCCCCCCGCCCCCCGATCCTATGCCCCCCCACCCCCCTGCCCCTCACCCCTGCCCCTCACCCACCAACATCAGGGGGCTTCTGGCCAGTCAGCCAGCTCCTTCCCACAGGCAGGGTGGTGGGCCGCAGCACTGGCCAGGCCCCCCTACCCAGGCCGCCCCGCCCCCCCTCTGCCGTCTCCAGGAGCAGGGGGGCCGGCGCCGCCTGGGTCGCACCCAGGCCACCCCCCCGGCCATTGCCCGCCAGGCCCAGCCCGGGCTGCGGCAGTTGTGGCTGCATCAGGTCAGGGGGAGGTGGGCCAGGCCCGGGGGGGGGTGGCTGCTCCTGCTGCTCCTGCTGCCACCCGGCTACCGTGATGTCCCAGTGGTCAAGGGGGGGATGAGGGGCGACCTCAGGTTCCCAGGGCAGGTGGGGGGGGGGCGGTGGCAGGGGGGGGGGCAGAGGGGGGCAGAGGGGGCCCCCAGGTCGCCATCCTGCAAGGCAACCGCTGCATGGCATCAACTGTTGCATGGCATCAACTGTTGCATGGCATCAACTGTTGCATGGCATCAACTGTTGCATGGCATCAACTGTTGCATGACACATGCTCAGCCAGAACTACCACAATTTCAGTAACCACCATTAGCAGTAAATGCCCGTGGACCATTGCATGGCATCAAGTGTGATGATGTTGTTAAGTGGGGTAAGATTAGGGCGCAGGAGCGGTTGCAGCCCAGCCCAGACAGCCCCTAGCCATGCCTGCCTGCCAGGCCACCCAGCCCTCCTTCTCCAGCCCTCAGAGCCACTGCCTGCTCTGCCTGGCGGCCAGCTCGCATGGGGCCAGCTTGCATGGGGCCAGCTTGCATGGGGCCAGCTTGCATGGGGCCAGCTGCCACCCAGTTGCGCAAGCCAGGGAATGGTGGGCGTGCCACCGGCAACACAGGCTGTCATCACGTGTGAGAAGAGCCTGGTGTCCTGATTTGGCACCAGCACCAGCAGTGGCGTGAGACGTCCTCCCACCTGCTGCTCCTGTCACCTTCAGCTTGGGCGGGGCTGAGGGGGGAAGCGTAGGGGTCGTGAGTCAGGGGGGCAAAGTGGTCCAGGAAGGTGAGGCCGGCTGCAGCACAGCAGGGGGCAACACACTGGGCAGCTGCCGCCTGCCCTGCCTGCTGCCCTGCCTGCTGCCCTGCCAGCTGCCCTGGCCCTGACTTCACCGCTTCCAGCCCTGGCTGCTGGCAGTACCCTCTGGCAGTCGGTGCTGCTGGTGCCAGCCAGGATAACCACCAACTGCCTGTTGCTTGCCGCTGCTGCTGCTGCTGTCACGCTGGCTGAGATTCCTGCTGCTGCTGCTGCTGCTGCTGCCACCACTGTCAGCTCTTTCATACCTTGACTCCTCCACGCCTCCCTTAAACTCCATACCCCTGTACCCCCCACACCCCCTCCCTCCCCCCTCCCTCCCCCCTCCCTCCCCCCTCCCTCCCCCCTCCCTCCCCCCTCCTTCCCCCCTCCCTCCCTCCTCCCTCCCCCCTCCCTCCCCCTTCCTCCCCCCCTTTCTCCCCCCTCCCTCCCCCCTCCCTCCCTCCTTCCTCCCCCTCCCTCCCCCCTCCCTCCCCCCTCCCTCCCCACCTACCCCCCCACCCAACCTCACCCACTCACCTAAGCCGGCCATCATTCCCCCCTCCACCTCCCCCTCCTCCTCCGTGTCCTTCCCAAACACATCCTGGGTCGCCCCCCCCCCTGCCCCCCGCCCCCCTGCCTGCTGCTTGACCACCGGCAGCTTGGCCTGCAGCAGCAGCGGCAGCTGGGAGCGGGGGGCGGCGTACAGGGTGAGGCGCACAGCGGGCTGCAGGGTGTCGGGGAACACCGCCAGCTCAGCACCGGGCCAAACCAGGCCCACCCCGACCACAGGGCAGGGGAGGGTCCACTGGTGGCAGGTGCTCCAGGTGGCGGTGTCCAGCAGCAGCAGGCCGGGGGGGGTC
>JASKMD010000004.1:3503270-3695770 GCA_030144725.1 Haematococcus lacustris | reverse complement strand
CCATTCACTGCTGAGCTGATCCGGGTGGTGCGGTGCTCATCCACAAGCACTTTAGGGGTTGGCTTGTATCCACCCAAGCCCTGCCTCCTTTGTGTAACAACTACTACTACAAGCACCACCCTGCCCCTCAGCTGGTCTGAGCCCCTGGGCCTGCACACCACCTTGCAGCAGGCCCCAACACCGCATCAGCACCCCACCCACCCCCAGTGCCAATGCTAGCAGCGCCAAAGAACACCACCAGCTGCTTGGCACGCCCATGGCGCTCCATGGACACCTCAGCCATGTCCTTCTCCAACTACAGCCATGCACACCAGGCACACACATGGTGGCTGACATGGTGGCACCAGGTTAGGCATGGCACAGTCAACTACTCTTTCACTTCATGCCATCCCATCACTTCCAAATACACAACCCACCCACCCCACCCTCACACCCTCACCTTTTTGAAGGATTGCTCCAGCGCACGGTCCCGGGCTCCGTACAGCCTCAGCCGCTGCCGTGCCCACTTGGGGTCCAGGTACACCTCCCACACCGCATCCCAGGGTGGCCAAGGTGACGGTGATGTGCTTCAGGTTGGCGACCAGGGAGGTGCCGGCTGAGCTTGCTGCTGCCAGGTGCTGGAGGTGGGGCTTAATCGGTGCTAGCAACCGCTCAGTGTCACGGTGGGAGTTGTTTAGGCCGCTGGCCTGGCCCTTGGTCAGCTTCCACCGGGCCAGCTGGTCAGCTACCAGCTGGCCTATCGCCTGGTCCCACACCCCTGAGGCTGCACTGACTGCCTGGGTGACGCAGGGGTCGATGGGTGGCTGGATTGAACACAAACTCACGCTGCTCAGCTACGCCCCTGCCTATGTGCGGGAGTCCCACTGCATGGGTCGCTGCTGCTGCTGCACTAGGGCGGCTGTTGCTGCTGGCCGCAGGGGGTGGGGCAGGTGCCCTTCCGCTTCTTCTTAGCCATCACGCGATGTGCATTAAGACGGGCGGTGGCCTTTTCAAGCGACTTGGTTTTCCCAAGAGATTCATGGAGTGATGATCATCCCACCATGGTCCATAGACAACAGGGGCATTTGACATCGCAGCCATGCGTATTGTTAAAGAACGTTTGTGCAGGGGTAGGGTAGCAACCGCTTTCACTGCTGGTGGCTGAAGCTGGAGGGCCTGGGCTTTGGGACTAGCATGACCACGGGGTTGTGGTGGTGGTGGTGGTGGTGGCTGGGCTGCAGCTGGACTGTGTGTTGTGCTGCAAAAACAAATGTGAGCAGATATATAGAACGGCGAATGCTGAGGTGCGTATGACGTTGGCATGATTGCTTGTGTGTGTGCCATGTATAGCTGGCTGGATGCAACGGTTGTACATCACCTACTGACCCATAGGGCTGTGGCCCACATTGTGAGACGACGCGGGTATGTCATGGTGCCAAGGAGAGCTGGAGGCAGCCCACGTCTGCTGGCAGCTGAAATGGACGGTCCAGCAGGCAGCTGGGGGCCAGCCCATCACCAGGGCCTACCGCCACCTCTTCCCCTCTGCACTCATACACGGCTGCAACTGCAAGGTGTACCACATCAAGTTGGACACCAAGGCCGTTCATGGCGTGATGTTTACAGCAGGCATGCTGCGAGCGGACGTCACCTCCTTGGACAAGTTCAGGAATGTTGTCAATGGGCTCGAGGACAGTGAGGGGAGCATTCTTTAGCGGTTCACCTAGGTTAGGGATTCAGTATTACCAGTCACTACTGCTGTTAAGAAGTGTAGGGGCACTCCAGGACAGGGAAACAGGTTCGCTGGATACGACGGTTATACGGTTACCCCACGGGGACAAAGCCTACTATCTGCACTCACGCACCCGGCGGTTCCGCAATGACACTGCGTCCGCGCAGCAGCTCAAACTGTGCACGTGCAGGATTCTGAAGCCGCGCAAGTCTGAGGACCCGTGGTGATGCAGCCATCCTGCTCGTGGCAATGCGGCCAGCAATGTGGCACCGCGCTCCATCCCTGTGGCTTGGAGGTGATTGCGTTTGCACGGCAGCCTGCGGTCCAGGCTGGCCTAGGGGCAATGCTTGCGTCAGGGCATATGGGTTACGCGCAGCAATCCTGGCACTGAATTGGCAATGTGCAGGCAACAAGGCGCAGCCCAAGGAAGGCGTTCAGACAGGGACAGCGTCAGCAAGCCTTCGAGCCTCTTCCAGCCAGCCCTAGTTCCCTGCAACGCCGCGTCATTGTGCCAGCAGCAGCGGTTGCCGTGCTCCCTCAGACAGCAGCGTCGACTTCGCCCAGTGGCGTTGATGCGACTCTAGCCCATGCACCCAAGTCCCCGTTCCGCACTGCGCAGCAGCTTCTGCAGTACATTGCCTCCATATCAGACTGGCGAAACCTGCAGGATTTGTATCATAAAAACCAGCACAGCCTGACCACCGCGCACATCGCTGCTCTGGCAATGCAGCTGCCGAAAGCCGGCTTGCAGGCTCCAGCCGGCCAGGAAGCCGACGAGTGCGTGATATCAGACGGGATTCAGGTAGGCAAAAACCTAGCGAACACGCCTGGCGCAGAGCTTGCCCCGCCTGACGCAGAGCACTGCACGTGCAGGGGATCGCGCTGGAGCTCATGGCACGGCTCGAAGGTCAGCTGCACGTGCTGCCGTCTCGCCTTCTCGTCGGCGTGGCGACCGCACTGGATGCCTGCGGCATGGTCTGCTACTCCGGCTGGCGCTGTGCATTCCTCAGCGCATCAGCCGCGCTGGTAAGCCAGCGGGTGCAGCACGCCCCGAGCCTCAGCCGGCTGCACGCGCCCGCCAGCAGCCCCTCGGGGTCCGGGCCGTCCGACGCCGACGTTCTAGCCATCACTCGCATCGCGTGCATCATGTTCAGCGCCCCAGGTAGCTCTGAGGAAGCTCTAAGCTCCGCAGCACTAACGGAGCGGCTCGTGATCCTGCTGCGAGCCGCGGCCGCCACAGCCACCGCCATCATCAGCCCGGAGCCTAGCCCCGGCTCCAGCGCCTTGGCTGGGGCGCTGGGGATGCCTGCGGCTGCCTTGGGCACCGGATCGCCAGGTCCTGGGCTACGGGACCAGGTCAGACTAGCGGCAGAGGCGGTGCAGGGGCTGCTGGAGGCCGAGGGTGCCCTGGCCCGGGCCGAGGCCTTCCCCCCGCGCCTCATGCTGCAGGTGAGCTGCGCAGCCTGCCTTGTAGAAACGCCCAGGCTCATGGTCAGGGTCAGGGCCAAGGCCTGGGCCTCACCGCTGTCTGCCCCCTGCTGCCAATGTCTGCCAACACCCTACCCTGACCCTGACCCCCCTAGTCCCTAACCCTAGCCCTAACCAGGGTCATGCCAGGGTCAGTGCCAAGGCCTGGGCCTCACCGCCGTCTGCCCAGGTGTTGGACGCGCTGCTGTGCCTGGGGGTGTTCCCCTCCTCCCTGTGGCTGGCTGCCTGCTACAAGGGCCTGGAGGTCACTGCCCAGCCCGCTCAGATGACCGCGGCCCGCGCCCTGCTGCTGCGCCTAGGCTTTGACAGCGGGCAGTGGGAGCGCAGCCGCACCCAGCACCTGCGTGCAGCAGCAGGGGCACGGCCAGCCACCCTGTTCCAGCCAGCCCCTACCCCAGCCCCCCACCAGCTGCCAGCCCCCAGCTTCCCGCCAGATACCACCACCACCGCAGCCCAGCACCTGTGGCCACCCCAGCCCAGAGCAGGGGAGGCACCGCAAGGGCTGCGGGGTGGTGGCGGTGGAGGCAGGGGTGTGGGCACGGACCTCCTGGGACAGATAGGGGAGGTGGCAGGCCATGGCAGCTCAGACTCAGCTCTGGCCGCCCAGGCCGCAGCCAGCAAGCTGGTGCAGCAGCGCGCGCTGGCGCACTCACCAGCCCCTGCCCCCTATGGCCTCACCTCCACTGCCACTACCAGCAGTGCCACTGTGGACAGCAGCCGAGACAGCTTCACCCCTGCGGCTGACGCGGCAGACTCGGCCAGTGGGTGGGCGCCCCCACACCCGGGCAGCGGTGCGCAGGGCCAGCAGGCCGCAAGGTGGGGCCCTCACGCAGCTCAGGGTGTGACGCCCAGTGTGACCGGCAGCACCGGCGGCTCGCTGAGCAGCCCGGGCATGGTGGTGCCGGACAGCGCTGTGGCCGGCATGATGAAGCTGCTGCAGGATGCGGCCAACAGCGGCATGCTGGCAGACCTGAAGGTCACGGTGAGACACTGACCACTGACCCACGCTGATCCTCATGTTTGCCACCCTGGCCCTGACGCTGACCCTGGCCCTGACTCCTAGCCCCGCCACACCCTCGCCTAACAGCTAGCAGCTAACAGAGCTTGATGCGCCCCCTGACCCTCGGATGCCTCATCACTCCTGACCTGGCCGGCCTCTCCCGACCCTCACCCGACCTCCACCTGGCCTGACCCGACCCTTGCCTTGCTTCCCCCTCCCCCTGCCCCCCTGCCCGGCCCCGCCCCGCCCTGCCCCGCCCCAGGTGTTCACCGACCTAGAGGGCTGCGACCCGGCCTTGGTGTTGTGGACAGCTGAGGCCTTCCACCGCCTAGGCTGCCCGCTCACCCCGCGGGAGCTGTCCCACTGCCTGGCCCTGGCCGCATCCACATGCGCCTGCCCTGACCGCACCAGCGTGGTCCCGGCCAAGGACGTGCTGGCCCTCATGCAGCGCGCCTGCCAGCAGGCTGTGCCCGCCCCCCCAGGCCAGCTGGAGGCCCTCCTGGCATATGTGGGCTCCCAGGTGGATAGCCTGCTGCCCATGCAGCTCATGGACCTGCTCACAGTGGCGGCAGCAGTACTCAGCTGCCACCCCACCGCTGCCTGGCCCCTGGCAGAGGGCGCACAGCAGCAGCAGCAGCAGGCGGCAGCAGCAGCGATGACGGCTGGCAGCCAGGCACACTGGGTGGATGTGGGCAGGGACAGCAGCAGGGGCAGAGGGGGACAGGGGGGTGTGGAGCTGGGTGGAGGGGTCAGCTCAGTGAATAGCCTGCTGCCGGGCGGGCTGGTGGCTGGGGTGCTGGCCACCCTGGCCCCCCACCTGCCCCGCATGGCCCCCTGTGACGCTGTGCAGCTGTCCAGCGCCCTGCTGCTGCTGGTGTCCCGGGGGGTGGCCGCCGCCCTGCCCCCTGACCCCTGGATGGCCAGCTTCTGCGCAGCTTCCGCCCCCTTGCTGGGCCAGCTGGGGGCCTCGGAGCTGAAGCAGGTGCTGGCCCTGGTGGTGCTGGCTCAGCACGTGCCCACTGATGACTGGATGGCCAGCGCTGCTGAGGCCGCCACCGCCTGCCTGCAGCCCAGCCGGCCGCCTGCAGCCCCTCCCTCAGCCACCCCCTGGCCGCCCCACAGCAGCAGCAGCAGGGGGGCAAGCGCCAGGGGCCAGGCTGAAGGCCTGGAGGAGGAGGGGGAGGAGGAGGGGGAGGGGGTGGTGCTGCCTGGCAGCCTGGGTGACACGCTGGCTGTGCTGGAGATGCTGATCCTGGACCTGGGCTGTGCCCCCAGCGAGCACATGATGCAGCAGGTGAGGCTCAGGGGGATGATGATGTGTGGAGCAGAGAGAACAGAACAGAACACCCCCACATCACGCACCGCACCACCAGCCCACCCCACCCTGGCTAGGACCCTGGCCATGGCCTAACCTTAACGCCTGACCCTGCCCACCCTGCCCAGCATCAGGTGGGGCATCAGGGGGGAGCAGGCCACACACCCCAATGCACCTCACCACCCCGGCTAGTACCCTGCCTAGGAGCCTGGCTAGGACCCTGGCTGGACTCAGCCCAGCTGTCAGCCTTGGCACTGACCTTGGCCTTGACACACGCGTGACCAGACCAACTGCAGCAACTGATTCAGGCCCAGAGAAGCTCACTCTCAGGCTTGTCAGGAGTGTTCAGCCTGCCTGGCCCCAGCCCAGGGCTGCCTGGCCCCAGCCAGCCCAGGGCCATCTGCTATGCCCATGCTATTGGGCCTGCAATGCACCATCCCTGCCTGGCCCCAGCCCAGGGCTGCCTGGCTGCCTAACACACGCACCAGCCTAGCAACAGGCAGGGTGCAGTGCTTGGCTCACCACCTGCCACAACCGCATGCATGTGGGCAACTGACCAACGACCAACCGCCTGCCCACCCACCCCCAGGTGGTGACCGTCCTGGTCCCAGCTCTTGCCCAAGATGCGGGCGCCGCTCCCCCCCGGCCCCTCCCGCCCCCCCTTGACACGACCTGGCTGCCCCCCTCCGCCTCCATATCTGGCGCCCCTGCCACCGCCCTCCTCCCCCCCTCCCCTCCCACCCCCCCACCCAGCCCTGCCCACCGGTCAGACCACGCCGAGCAGCAGCAGCAGCAGCAGCCGCCTGGTCTGGGCCCAAGGGAACGAGCCGGCGCCCTGCGGCTGCTGGCCGCACTGCACTGCCGCCCCGCCGCCCCCACCCTGCAGCGCCTGCTGTGCGGCCTGGAGGCCGGCCTCTTCCAGCTCACACCCGCCCGCCTGGCCCTCATCAGCTGGTCGTGCGCTGAGCTGGCCGCCGTCCCCGACCGCGCCTTCCTGACCCGCTACTTGGAAGCCAGCGCGGACATGCTGCCCGACATGACCCCCCACTCCCTGGCCCTGCTGGGGCGCAGCTTTGCCCAGCTGGGCCTGGTCCCAGACGCCTCCTGGCAACACGCCTACAGGGATGCGCTGCGCAGCCACATGCCCGGGGCGGGGGCGGAGACGCTGAGTGTGATGGGCCAGGGGCTGCTGCACCTGGGGCTGCGGCCGGATGAGGGCTGGCTGGCCGACTTTTGCATGGAGACGGCGGCATGCATGCATGAGGTGTGTAGGAGGGGGGGGAGGCTACCCCAACCCTGCAGCCTGCTCTGTGTGCTCATAGTCTCATCAGCCAGGTTCCACTGCCAGCCAAAGTAGGGCAGTCAGGGGGGCATTGGGGGGTGGAGGAGGCAGTCTGCAGCACCACGGCTGACTAGCATGGCCAGGACAGCCAGCCTGCTCTGTGTGCTCATTGGGAGGGAGAGGAGGAGGAGGGAGGGAGGGGGGGAAGGAGGAGGAGGAGGAGGGAAGGGGTGAGGGGGGGGGGGTGAGGAGGAGGGGGAGGCAGGGGGCCAGGTGCCAGTGCACCCAGTGCCAGGGGATGGGGACATGGCGCAGGGTCAGAGGAGAGGGGTAGGCAAGGCAGGCCCAGGGCGGCTCAGGGGGCTCAGGGGGCTCAGGGGAGCAGGATGAGGTCAAGAAAGCCTGAAAGTCGGGAAAGCAGTGGACAGCACTGCGCTGCTGCCAGGCTCCCTCAGCCCCTCCTCCTCCTCCATGACTCCTGCTCCTTGCTGCCGCCACCCTGCCCCACCCACCCCACCCCACCCCATCCACCCGTTCAGCTGCGCACTAACAACACGCTGACACCCCACCCCAACATCCAGCACCCAACACCTCTTTCACGCCGCCCACCCATCCATGCAAGGAGGGGGGAGAGGCACAGCACACAGTCGGGGCAGGAGAGGGCAGGGATGAGGGTGTGGGCTCAACTGCCCTCCTCGCCCACCCCACCTTGTGACCTGACCAGACCCCGGCCCTGATTAGGGCCCCGGTGGCCTGGCACCCCCCCAGCCCCACCTCACCTGGGAACCTCCTCACGTCAGGCCTGGCTGGGTGACAGGCCCACCCCACCCCCGCCCCTACCCCCTACCAGCTGCGCTGCTGCCTGGTGCCCTGACCTACAGGCTGACGCAGCGTCTGTGGCGCGCTTTGCCCACTTCCTGGCCTCGTGCGGCTGCCCCGCCCCTGCTGACTGGGTGGCCGCGATCATGCAGCGGGCGCTGGAGGTCAGTGCAGCAGGCATGCAGACCTGCCTGCCTGCCCCACCCCCCTGCCTGCCCCATCCCCCTGCCTGCCCCTCAACTTAACCCTTAGCTACCTGCCCTACCTGCCCGCCCTGGTTGGCGATGTTGTTGCCATGCTTGTTGCCCCGAGCTTCCCGCCCCTCACGCCTGCCTGCCCCATCCCCCTGCGTGCCCGCTCAACTGCACAGGCTAAGTGGCTTTACCGTATGCAATGCCCCCCTCCCCCACTGCCAGCACCCACCTCACTGCCCCCCTCCTCCCCCCTGCTGCCCCTCCTCCCCCGACACAGGTCGCCCCTGAGGAGTACGACCCGCCTGACCTGCTGCCCCTGGTGCTGCGCTCCCTGGTCAAGCTGGGCTGGGCGCCTGATGGGGCCTGGCTGCACGAGGTGAGGGGCAGGCGGCAGGCCCGGGGCAAGGCAGAGGTGGGGCTAGGGGGAGGGCAGGGGGGAGGGGGAGGGGACCCCCCTGAACCCCTGGCCCCACAATCCCTGAATCTATATGTTCCTTGTGTTTTCCCTTGCGTCTTTTCCCTGTTTTGCGTTTTTCGTTTTTCTCCTCATCCCTCTGCCCTGGTGCCCCCCTCCTTCACCTCCCTACCCCTTCCCTCTATCCTACTCCTGCCCTCCCCCTCCCCCTCCCTGCCCCCTTCCTTCCCTTTCTCCATCCTCCCCCCTCCTAACCCCCTCCCCCCCTCCTGGGACCCCCCTCCCCTCCTGACACCCCGCCCCCCCTTCCTGACCCCCCTCCCCCCTCCTGACCCCCTCAGGTGACCATGCGGCCCCTCTTGGTTGTCTTGCTGTGCAGGTGCTGCGGCGCATTGCCCTGCGGGCGCCTGAGCTGCAGCCCTCCTCCCTCATCATCACCGTGTCCTCCCTGGTGGCCCTCCAGCACTGCTGCAGCAGCAGCGCAGCGCAGGCAGGCCACCCGGACCAGGAGCTGGAGGGGCTGTACGACACAGACACGCTGTTCGCCTGCCTGGACGTGCTGCTGCAGGTCAGGGAAGGGAAGGGGGGCTGGCAGCAGGAGGAGGGCGAGGCAGGGGTGCAGCGGCAGGGAAACAGCAGCAGGGAGTGGGCGTAGGGTGGGCTGGGGGAGGGGGAGGGCTGGGGAGGCAGGGGGGCAGGCAGCAGCAACAGCTGTAGGGCAGGGAGTGCTGGCCCCTAAGCCTGGTCCTAGAGACTCGTATGCACTCTTCTTTTGTTTGAGCAGGGGTACGGGCCTAGCTCCCGCCCCCGTCCCTCCCTGCCCTGATGCTGCTGCCCAGCCCTGCTCCTGTCCCCTCCCCTGTCCCGCCCTGCCTGACATGCCCTGCCCCTCCGCCTCCCCCTCCCCCTGCCCCCTCCCCCTCCCCGTCTCCCCTCCGCCTCGCCCCCCCCTCCCCCTCCCCCTCCCCCTCCCCCCAGCTGCCCTGCCTGCCTGCCCTCCCCCCAGGCTGCCCTCGGCCGTGTCGCTGCCTTCACCGCCACTGAGCTGCGCTGGCTGCTGGAGCCGCTGCAGCTGCTGCCGGACTACAGCGTGCACCCGGACACCGCCCTGGCCTTCACGCAGGCCCTGGCTGAGCAGCAGGCGGCTGAGGAGGGGCAGGAGGAGGTGTGGGTCTGCCACGACAGTGTGGCCATGGGCCTCAACGACTTCGTCACCACAGACTGGCTGCTGGCCGCCCTCACTGCCTAACACACACCCTCACCTACCCTGGCTTGGGGCGCGGCAGGGGAGGTGAGGATAGGCTGGGTGGAAGCGGCCAGTCAAGGCTGGGCGGGGGTGGGGCGGGGCAGGCTCTCAAGTCATCTGGGGCGGGGCTGTGCTGGGCAGATCAGGGCTGGGCCAAGCTGGCTGGCTGGCTGCAAGCCGTGAGGGTCCGGGGTGGGGCTGCGTGGCGGGGATTTCTTTAGGGTAGCTGGAGGGCAATTACATGGCTGTTGCTGCACAGCAGGGTCTGAGGGGGGGGTGCATGAGTGCTGCATTGCATTGTAGTCCGCGCGCAGCATGGCTGGCGAGTGTTGAGGGCTGGAGGGTGGGTGGGTGGATGAGGGGAAGCTTGCTGGTCAGAGTTGGAATGAGTTGGGGGGGCAGGGGCTCTGACAGGGAGTGGGGGAGGCAGTGAAGGCAAGGGAGTGGGGGGGTGTGGGGTGGAGGTCCAGACTTTGCATGGGTCGGGTGGGATGACAGGCTGCTTAGGCGGCAGAGTGACCGTTGTGACCTTTGTGGGAGACAGACAGATACAGCGCATGGAGTGAGAGTTGCCTTGATTTGCTGCATGGGCTGAGACTGACATCGGGCCAAGAAGAAACCATGCGACCAGACTGCCGAGGTACAGTAGTGTGTGCCACCCCATTTGAGCTGTCATCAGCTTACAACCAGTGCATGTTTTTCATGCCAACTCTACACATAGCCCTTAGGGGTCAGGCAATAGTGTAGGTGGTAGGCACTCATGCACCATGTCCATGTGCATTGGGTATACTCCACACAACCCATTAACACCATCTGAGTCAGGCCACTAGTGGTCCCTAGTATTCCTGCTAGTGGCTGCTAGTGGCCACTACTGGTCTGGCTCAATTGGAGGCCCTAGTGAGGGACAAGGGGGCTGTGGGTGGTGTTCAGTGTATGGGCGAGCATTGCAGGCCATGCAAGTCATGTGGGCATGCACTGAAATATGCCTGTTTCTTGTCCCGCATGCACACTGTGGATGTCAGCAATCAGTAACAACTCCCTGCTTGACCCTGCGAGCAAGATGTGTCGGGTGAAGGATGTATCCTAGATACGACATGGGCAGCCAGGCACATCTGTATGCTTGCATGTGGCTGCCAGCATGTGACTGCCTGGGGAGGGTTGACTTGTCGTGTTGATGATGAACAGCGGGACTGAGTGATGAGGCTGACGAGGCAGGCAGCTGAAGTATTATGGCAGCTCATATGATAAGGATATGATGAGGCAGGCGGATGTCTTGCTCAGGAGAGAGCACAGAAGCAAGGTCGTTGACATGCTGAGTCATGCAAGTTGGGAATTTATTCACACAAGGCACAACTGGAGTACACACCACAGAGTTTGTAACTTGTTCCCATTGGCGCTCGCCGCTTGAGCAAGCACATCAGCAGGGAGTTCCTGGGTCTCGGTGATGCTGTGAGGCTTCATGGTGATGATAGGTGGCTTACACCGCTTAAGCCGTCAGCCGTTAGGCTGCTTGGCCGCTGTAAGGCTTCATGGCAATGCTGTCACCCACAGCATGCATGCGTGTGGGCCTCCCATCACATGCTGCAGCGGCTGGATTGTCAGGAAACACTTCACAATCATGTGGGATAGCCAAACGTGATGATCTTCAATGGCCGCGCACAAATTGCAGTACCTAGCACTGCAGCTTGAGGTTCTGCTTGTGGCGACGGAAGTGTTGGCGCCCGCCTCGCCCCAGCTTATTGCCCTGGTGCGCCTCGGCCACACTGGCTAGCAGCTTGCAGCTTCTTCCTGTTGGGTGGCGTGCTGCATGGCAACATACCGGCGCATTTCAAACCTTCTTTCGCTCTGTCACGTCCATCGAATATCTGGTAGCCCGTCACTCAGGCGCCCCCAACATTCAAAAAATGGCAGTAAACCGACCCCTGGTAGTAGGATGGCTGTAACTCTGCACTCGCTGCGCCAAATTTAATGCTAGCTGGCTCAGTATGTAGCCAACCCAGCCAGCTACCTTTCACCCATCCAGAATAATTATCCAGTTAGTAGGCCGTGCACAGCAAAGCATCAAAGTTAGTAATTCAAATTTGAGCCGGTTCGGGGCATGCAGTCATCGCTGCGACCACCCGCGCCGCTTAGGTTGCTCTACACGAGCATGCGCATCGGCAGATGCAGTCGGATCGGAAAACGGTTGCGGGAATGTGGCTCGAAGGCGGTTGGCAGGTGGTTGGGGGAGGTGGCCGGTACAGCCTTTGTTGCGCACTTTACAACCTGAGTTGGCGCTGGGGGGCTGTCTAACTAAGTCTCGTGGATCACCCCTTGCGCTTTGCAGCTGTCTTGGGCAGCCCCTCAGAAGGTGTGGTACGCTTGCGTAGCGTGAAGCCAGGAGCCGGCGTTGCTGCACCTAGCTCACTACCTTGAGCCGGAGCAGCCTGCCCTTGGGTGGCGATTGCAGCTAGAGCCAGCTGATACATGTGCCGTAAATCAGGTGATGCAATAGGCCCCTGAGGCGACGCAATGGGGGGTGCCAGCATCTGCCCCTCTAGGGCTGTGCCCCACGAGCTCCGGCCCTGCTGCTGGGGTGGCTGATGTGGGGGGGGCTGTGGGGGCAGGGGGGGTTGTGGAGGCGGCACACCTGGCACCTGGCGGCAAACTTGGCTGCACCCTGCTGCCGCTGCTGCTGCTGCCACCCGCTGCTGGCTTGCATGGTCCCCCACATTCACCACAACCCCCACACAGCCCAGCCCAGCCCAGCCCACCTTCCCATGGCGCTTGGTTGTTCCCATGGCGCTTGGTTGTTCCCATGGCGCTTGGTTGGCAGCAGTTGAGCATGACTGCCCCGCATGCTCCACCTGCCCCTCTTGACCCGGTTGCCCCTGACCCACTGGCTCTTTCCCAGACCCCGGTTCCTGCTGAGCTTGCCCTCCCCCTTGCTCTGCTGCTTGCCCATGCTGCTCCTCCTGCCCCTGCGGCTTAGGGACTGCTGCTGTGACCCTGATGACGAGCACCTTCCCATGGCGCTTGGTTGTGCATCCGTCAAATGCCAAGTGTATCGCCTTGGCTTGCTTCAACATCTCTGCATGCAAAGTAGCAAAGTAGAAAGCATGTCATCTTGCTACTCGTGTACAGCTCCGCTGTGGCCCCCTGCTGCTCAGATGAAGGGGTGAGCATGCCAGGGGCGGCACCAGCACCAGCTGCCAGCTGCTGCCAGGGGGGGGCAGCAGGAGGGGTGGGCAGGCCAGGAGCGGCACCAGCAGCAGCTGCCAGCCCAGCCCAGCCCAGCCCAGCCCAGCCCAGCCCAGCCCAGCCCAGCCCAGCCCAGCCCAGCCCAGCCCAGCCCAGCCCAGCCCAGCCCAGCCCAGCCCAGCCCAGCCCAGCCCAGCCCAGCCCAGCCCAGCCCAGCCCAGCCCAGCCCAGCCCAGCCCAGCCCAGCCCAGCCCAGCCCAGCCCAGCCCAGCCCAGCCCAGCCCAGCCCAGCCCAGCCCAGCCCAGCCCAGCCCAGCCCAGCCCAGCCCAGCCCAGCCCAGCCCAGCCCAGCCCAGCCCAGCCCAGCCCAGCCCAGCCCAGCCCAGCCCAGCCCAGCCCAGCCCAGCCCAGCCCAGCCCAGCCCAGCCCAGCCCAGCCGCCCAGCCCAGCCCAGCCCAGCCCAGCCCAGCCCAGCCCAGCCCAGCCCAGCCCAGCCCAGCCCAGCCCAGCCCAGCCCAGCCCAGCCCAGCCCAGCCCAGCCCAGCCCAGCCCAGCCCAGCCCAGCCCAGCCCAGCCCAGCCCAGCCCAGCCCAGCCCAGCCCAGCCCAGCCCAGCCCAGCCCAGCCCAGCCCAGCCCAGCCCAGCCCAGCCTCACCAAGGGTTTTGCTCTTCAGGTACTTGGCTACTACGCGCAACTGCCGCCTTACAGTGGTGCTCTGCCCAGGTCGGTGTGGGTTTGGCACCAGGCACTGCTCATTCACAAATAGCTCTCTGCACATGCCCAGCTTGCGGTGGCTGACCTGTGTCTGCAGCACCAGCCTGGCTGTGCTGAGGTAGTGTTGTGCGAGGTATGCCGCTGTCCTGGCTGCAGGCTTCCCACAGCGCCCCACTTGCGTGGGAATGAAGTTGGTGGTGAACGCGGGTGGGTCAGGAGATGGGCAGGGCTGCTGGGCTGCAGTGCCTGACGGGATGCCATAGCCACCCTCAGCACACCGCTGCAGCACCTCTGGTGACACCTGGTGCCGCATCAGGATGTTCATTAGCTGCCGCTGATGCCGGGTGAGCCGGGGCCGCTTACACGGCAGCGGCGGACGTTGCGTAGCGCAAGGGACAGCCGGCGCTTGTCTTGCTGCAGCATCTGGATTGCATGGGTGCGCTCCTCAGCCAGCTGCTTTAATGACACATTCTCACCCTGCACCTCTTGGTGTGCTGCCTGCAGCTGCTCCATGTCTGCCTGCAGCAGCTGATAATCTGCCACCGCATCACCGAGCTGATTTCCCTATAGGTGCAACGGGTGCAACACAGTGGTGGACACAGTGGAGGAGGGGGGGGTGTAAGCCGGTGATACCTTAGTGTGCGCCGACCGAAATGATGTATTCGGCGGAAGCGAATACAACCAGATGTTTTAGTTGCCCCGTCCAGGTGCCCTGCACGCCCGGCAGGCATCGCGTTGGGTGTCGGCCGGACATTCCATTTGTGCACAACCAGCTTACTACGCTAGGTAGATGGGGTCACAGCGATGTGGCTCACCGTGCCAAGGAGACCCGTCTCGCCGATGTGATTTGTTCGCGGGCACATGTGGCAGTACGCGAGCAAAGACTCCAATGGCTAGCGCTGATGGTCAGATAACGCGGACTAAACCTCCGATGCCAATGTGATAAACGCTATCGAGAACGGTGCAGTATTGAGGAAGTAATCGCATGCATATCACCAACCCCATGTTGGGGGCGCCTGACCGTCACATCATTTGCAGCTTTGAAACCTCACGGATTGAGAAAGTAAGAATTTCAATTTACCCGTAAAATACAGCTCATACAGATCAGCCTCTGCATGAGCAGCAATGCTGTGTGGACACTTCGTTTAGCTCTCTGCGCGCATTGGCAAAGGTGGCTCCGGGGAGACATATGTGATGGCACATATCTAGGGAACGGTTTCTTAATTAAGTTTAATTAAGCGACATATTAAGTATTAAGTCGCTTACCACCACTTAATATTAAGCGCTGGTGACTCTCTTTTTCTAACCTCGCTCTACCCTTCATGGCTCTATCCCTTGCTTGATGTAACCCCACTGCGGGCCCGCGGCGTGGTCCTGCCTAAAAAGTGCATCGACCCCTTTACTGGGCACGCGATAGCTTTTCCTCACTACACGCACAAGCACACGATCGTTTAGTGTTTGCTCGCGGTATTACCATTTGTGCACTACTAGAGAGCAACTTTGCTCAACTCGCATCATTTGTGCTTAAGAACCACACCCTTGGCCTTTCTAGGTGCGCAGATGCAACACCAACCAAATCGCGTCTTTGTGCAACTTGGTCGCGGTCCACTGCGGGGCCAGGCCCCAGCAACCCAGTCATAGCAGTTTTGCTGTAATACAGCTCTTCCGGAGCCACTACGGCTTGTTCGCATATGTTGCTGCCTGCCCGCGTGCCTGCCGGCTGAAAGTGCAAATGTGAGGCGATTACGATTGCGACCCGTGCGCTGGGGTCGCACAGCTGCACTCATAGCAGTGTGGGTCAAAAAGAAGCCACTTAATACACTTAAGGGGCTTAATACGACCGGCCTTATAATATTAAGCGGAGGAACCGCACCCTACACATATCGCTGTCTACGGCTTCACAAGGCTCTCACAGAGGGTTGGGCAGGCTGTAACCAGACGACTGGATGTCAACCGTCTTATAAATAAACATGAAACTAACAGAAATACCAGGAGAAATCAGGACATCGAAGACAATTAGCGACACAGTTAGCGAAGCGTGCTAGGAAAGTGCAGCGAAACAGGCAGCGTAGACGTATAAGTAATACCACGAACAGTTAGGTTGACCGCCGCCGAAACCAAGTCGGGCTCAGCGGAAGATGCAGGCCAACGGTGAAGCGCACTGGGCCCACAACCACAATAACTCATGGCACGCAAAGAGTGTAAGCTGCACACCGTGATGAGGGGTGTGTCCGCTGCGGGTCTAGAGGCGGGCGCGGTCGTGGAGGCGCGGATCTACGACCAATTTGTGCTTTGGGTGGAGGCCTGCAACAAGAGGGCGCTGCTCGCCAGTACTTGTCACTGTACTTGCGGATGGCCAGGAGCTCTTGGAGGAAATCCCTGCTGAGGACGTGGTCATCCCGAACTTGGCGGAGCGCAACCTGTACCTGCAGCTCGGCCGCGGTACGCCCCCTCCCGGAATGCAGTCTCGGCCCAGCTTAGCTGTGGTGGCTGTTTTGGCCGCGTACCCGGACCTCAGCGACGAGCTCAACGCTGTACCTCGCTATCCGCACGACAGCAACACCGTGGACGATGTGGGCCAGAAGCTGGAGACTAGCTTTGCCAACAGCCTCACCGAGCTGTTCAAGCGCAGAGTTGGGGAAGCGGTGGCTCTGGCTGGAGCCAGGGTCATCGCTGGCTCACACTAGCACCAGCGCCGCCTTGGGGTGCCGTTGGGTGGCAGGCCAGCCTGGACTCAGCGTGAGTGCAGCTGGGTGGAGCGGAGTGTGCGGGGGAAGGTGGTGACCTGGCTACAGGGTCAGGGTGAGGGTGAGGGTGGGGTGGTGCCTACTGAGGCCATGCGCGATGAGGTGACCAGGCAGCGGAGGTTGCTGGGGGTGGTTCAGGGGGTGGTGGTGGACAAAGCCTGGCGGGGGAGGGAGGTCGGATACAGGACGGCCTAGATGTCAACCCCGGATGAAAAAAGGCGGCTTAGTTAGTTGAACCTGTTACTTGGCCGAACTTTAACTACCGCTTCGCGTCGTCAAGACTGTCTCAAGGGATACGAGCCGTCGCGGGTTACACGGGCTGTGAGATGTTGGCAGGTCTAAACCAAGCAGTATAGCGCTGCGAGGCTAACAGGCTCGATTCCAGGGAGTCCGGCTATCTGTTGTAATCTCTTACTCCTTTACTGAGCTTCGAAGTCAACAGATCAAAGGGATCGAATGGTCGCCGTAAGGCAAGACTTACATGGCAACGGCGGCGCACGAAGAGCGGGCCCAAACAAACAAAATCGTGGAGAGCAAGGCGTGGTGGAGAAGTTTGAATTGGAGGTGAGGTCCAGTAGCAAACATTAGGAGCAAGGCATCTAGCAATCTAACCTAAGACAACTCTTGCTACTGCTGATACCTGTCCTTATATGGGTGCACAATGTGGCTTACCATGGCTGCAGACCATAGACCAGGACAAGAGGCCATGACATCATCGTTTCTTGGCACTAGCCTATGGGGCAACATCAAGTAAGGGGTGGTAGAGTCAAGTGGTTGGGTAGGGTCAAGGTTTAAAGAAGGTTCAAGGGTTAAGGGTTTATATCACAGTTGAACATTGACATGTGTTCTTGCAGGTGCCAATGTTGATTGGGGCAAAACATACTCGCATCAAGAGCTTGATGTGTTCACCAAACAACAACATCAGACGACCACTGGGCCGTCGTTACACATGAGCATGATCTGAGCATGTCCCACATGACATAACACAGGACCAAGCTTCGCCTTTCACCACCGCACCCTTGCAAATCCTATTTCAGGGATGTGTCGGCAGCGTTCAACATTTGCCGTTGTGCGACCGGCTCAACCTCCGACGCCCTGGGCTGGTTGTACAACGGCAGATGTTGAGCGCGGCTGACACGTCCCCGTCATAGGATTTGGAGGGGTGTGGTGGTGAAAGGAGAAGTCAAGTTGTGTGGTAGGTCATGTGCATCATGCTCGAGTCGTGCTCATGTTGGCGTCATGCCAGTGGTCAGCTAATGTTGTTGCTTGATGAGCACATCAGGCTCTTGATGCGGGAGTGCTTTGCCTCGCTTTTGGCAAAGTATGAGCCGGTGTAACAATTGATGAAGAATAAGAACACCGTGTGCATAAGGGAGGAGCTACCGCATGGGACGCCTAGTTGTCGTCGTCTGCAAACTTGATGCAACCTGCCTAGGGTTCCCCTTACTCACAGGACCCGTTGTTCCTTTCTTGCACGAGTGGTGAACAGTTGTATTTGTGCGATAATAGTGCATAGTCAAGAGATAGATGAGTGCCGGTGTCAAAACAAAAACAAACGTTTTCAACCGTTTTAGTTTGTCATATCAATCCCATATAGAACTAAGTTGTATACCTTCGTAATCAGCCCATGTGCCTTTTTTGTGCAATGAGGGTGGCCTAATGGCACGGCGGCCAACGGCTCAAGCGGCGTGCGTGAACGCTGGAGGAGGAACTGTTATTAGGCCACTCGCAGCGCAACGCACCTGTCCACCAACAATTTACGTGCAATTGGCGTAAGGACGACAGAGATTCGGGGGACCCCAACTAACAGAAAACCTACCCCTGGTAGTAGGATGGCTGTAACTCTGCACTCACTGCGCCAAATATTATGCTAGATAATTCACAATGTAGGCAAGCCAGCCAGCTACCTCTCACCCACTTTGGGTAATTATCCAGTCAGTAGGCCGTGCACAGTGAAGCATCAAAGTTAGTGATTTAAATTTAAGCCGTTGCGGAGCATGCAGTCATCGCTGCGACCGCCCGCGTCGCTTAGGCTGCTCTACATGAGCATGCGCATCGGCAGCAGCAGTCGGATCGGAGAACGGTTGCGGGAATGTGGCACGAAGGCGGTTGGCAGGTTCGGTTAGGAGAGGTGGCCGCTACAGCCTGTGTCGCGCACTCCACAACCTGGTTCGGCGCTGGGGTGCTGTCACCTATGTCAACTATGTCATCGCTTGCGCTTGGCAGCTCTCTTGGGCAGCTCCAACCCAGCAGGTGGGGTACGTGTGGAAAGCGTGCAGCCAGGAGCCGGCGCAGCTGCACCTAGCTTGCTACCTTGAGCTGGAGCAGCCTGCCCCTGGGTGGCGATTGCAGCTAGAGCCAACTGATACATGTGCCGTAAATCAGGTGATGCAGGCGGCCCCTGAGGCGACTCAACAGGGGGTGAAAGTATCTGCCCCCCTAGGGCTGTGCCCCACGAGCTGCGGCCCTGCTGGGGTGGCTGCTGGGGTGGCTGTTGTGGGGGGGGCTGTGGGGGCGGGGGGGCCTGTGGGGGGGGCACACCTGCTGGCACAACTCTGCTGCACCCTGCTGCTGCTGCTGCTGCTGCCACCCGCTGCTGGCTTGCATGGTCCCCCACATTCACCACAACCACCCCTACACAGCAAGCAGCTGCTGTGGCTTTGCGTGCGGCTCTGGCTGGTGCCCTGGCTGAGGCTGCAGCCACCTCCTCCAGCCGCACCGCAGTGCGAAGCTTAGGCAACTGTAGCGTGAAGTCATGCACATCAACGTTGTTGAGGGTGGACCTCTGTGTGTGCAAGGACATGTGCTCCAGCAGCGCAGGCAGCTCCATGAAGCGACCAGCTCCATGCTTTAACAACTGTAGCAAGGACTCCACCGGGGCATTGGAGGTGGGACATGCCAAGAAGTACACCTCAAGGTGGAGGCGTAACCCGGTGCTGCATGGGCTTCCCTCCGCCATGGCCTTGATGTCCTGTGTGAACTGGTGCCACGTGCAGTGGGGGTCCCACACGCCCGGGTCAGTCTGCCCGTCATCCATGAGCAGCGCGGCATGCTCCACGACCTTGGCGGCTACCTCTTTGCACGCCACCAGGTCTGACCCCCCAAGCGCAGCCATGAGGTTTGGCATGGCCAGCTGCCGCTTGCAGTGCTGACCGTAGTACTCCTCCATGGCTGCACAGTGCTGCTGCAAGTAGGTGGCTAGCTGATGCTTCTGCTGCTCCCGCTGATCGATTGGCACAAGCTGTTGTAGCTTGCTATGCAGCTGTGACAGCAGTTGCGCATTGTTTGCCCACGGCTGTTGCAGGCCCTTGCAAACCTGCTGGATGTGACGGTATAGCTCAAAGGCATGCAGGCCATCGTCCTTGCTGGCCCATAGCAGCTCGGGCATGAGGTATGTCTGGCCCACCACTGCCACTACGGTAATCTTCAGCAGCAGATCACAGTCCTGCAGGTGCTTGCTGAGCTCACGAGCCCAGACGGGCGCCCGCCGCTGCTGGCACTCTAGTACCTCAGCCACTGCATCCCCCGCATGCCGCCAGATGGCAAGCAATGATGAAGCTGCATCAATGTAGCTGGCCCACCTTGTGTCACATGGTGTCTCAGGTTTCGCACCCCACCGGTCAAGCTTCAGCGCCACCCAATGTTGCGCTAGGAGGCTGCTGAGGTCTGTGATTGCTGACCTAGAGCCTGGCAGCACCGCCAGACCTTTGAGGAGGGTGTTGTGGATGCCGTGGCTGTAGCAGGGCTGCGCCCGCGTCACCCCAACCTGCCCCTCCTCTCGCAACAGCTGGCTGATGCGCGCAATGACACCTGTGAATTCCCCCATGTTGACTGATGCGCTGTCGGCACAGATGGCGGCAATATCAATGCCTGCGAGGCCCAGGTCACCCAACAAGCGCATGATGACGCGCACATGGGCCTCAGCAGTGCCGCTGGCCAGCTGGATGACGCCCACAACATCAGTGAATATGGTGGTGAGGCGTGGGGCAGCAGCTGGGCATGACTGCTCCACCCGCTCTGCGAATGACTGCTCCTGCCCCTGCAGCTTAGGTACGGCTGCTGTGACCCTAATGACGAGCACCTTCCCATGGCGCTTGGTTGTGCATCCGTCAAATGCCAAGTGTATCGCCTTGGCTTGCTTTAGCATCTCTGCATGCAAAGTAGCAAGCATGTCAACTTGTCATCCCTCACTCATCCCTCATTCATCCACCACCTCCCACCACCTCCCAACCCAGCCCAGCCCAGCCCAGCCCAGCCCAGCCCAGCCCAGCCCAGCCCAGCCCAGCCCAGCCCAGCCCAGCCCAGCCCAGCCCAGCCCAGCCCAGCCCAGCCCAGCCCAGCCCAGCCCAGCCCAGCCCAGCCCAGCCCAGCCCAGCCCAGCCCAGCCCAGCCCAGCCCAGCCCAGCCCAGCCCAGCCCAGCCCAGCCCAGCCCAGCCCAGCCCAGCCCAGCCCAGCCCAGCCCAGCCCAGCCCAGCCCAGCCCAGCCCAGCCCAGCCCAGCCCAGCCCAGCCCAGCCCAGCCCAGCCCAGCCCAGCCCAGCCCAGCCCAGCCCAGCCCAGCCCAGCCCAGCCCAGCCCAGCCCAGCCCAGCCCAGCCCAGCCCAGCCCAGCCCAGCCCAGCCCAGCCCATGTCTGCCTGCATGTCCATGTCTGCCTGCAGCAGCTGATAACTTGTCACCGCATCACTGAGGTGCTGGTGGAGCTGCTCAACCTGTGCCCGTAACACCATGGCGTCGTTCTGTGCCTTGTTCATCTGAGCTTTCAAGCCATTGGGGCTGCACTTAAAACCTGCCTTGGGTGAGGCATTTAGCTTTTGTAACTGTTGACACTTTTTCTTGCTGAGCCTCTTACCCCCCATGGTGGTGGCTAGGGCTGGGAAGGGACGGGGAAGGGAAGGGGGAGTAGGTAGCGAGCAAGGGAGAGGGTGGGTAGGCTTGGAGGTTGTGGGCTGGGAGGGGGTGGGCTAGGAGGGGGTGGGCTGGGAGGGGGAGGCTGGGAAGGGGTGGGCTAGGAGGGGGTGGGCTGGGAGGGGGAGGCTGGGAAGGGGTGGGCTAGGAGGGGGTGGGCTGGGAAGGGGTGGGCTGGGAGGGGTGGACTGGGAGGGGGTGGGCTAGGAGAGGGTGTAAGAGTAGCGTAAGAGCTGGGAAGAGTAGGCTGGGAGAGGTGGGCTGGGAGGGGGTGGGCTGGGAGGGGTGGATTGGGAGGGGGTGGGCTTATGGGGGGTGGGCTAGGAGGGCCAGGAGAGGGTTGTCTGGGACGTGAAGCGAGGGTTGAAGGCAACGGTGGTTTGGGGGGGGCGAGGGGGAGAGTTGTGAGGGGGTGGCAGGCTCAATAAGGTGGGCACCTGCAACGATGGGTGAAGGGGGGGCGGGCATGGTGAGTCGTTGCATGCCGTGGCCATGAAACTGCCTAATGAGCATGATGTAACTTTGAAGCTGTCAAACTGAACGAGGCCTGAGCTGTTTAACGTGCGGGTTGTTTCAATAGATGCGCCAATGGGTCATGAACAAACATTTCGTGTCGCTTTTTCTTTAGGTGCAGCCGGTGCAACACAGTGGAGGACACAGTGGAGGAGGGGGGGTGTAACCCGGTGATACCTTAGTGTGCGCCGACCCAAATGATGTCTTCGGCGAGAAGCGAACACGAATATATCTTTCAATCACCCCGTCTAGGCGCCCTGCACGCTCGGCAGGCATCGCGTTGGGTGTTTGCCGGACATTCCATTTGTGCACAACCAGCTCACTACGCTAGGTAGATGGGGCCACAGCGATGTGGCTCACCGTGCCAAGGAGACCCGTCTCGCCGATGTGATTTGTTCGCGGGCACATGTGGCAGTACGCGAGCAAAGACTCCAATGGCTTGCGCTGAAGGTCAGATTACGCGGACTGAATCGCAGCTGCCAATGTGATGAACGGTATCAAAAACGGTGCAGTATTGAGTGAGTAATTGCATGCATATTACCAACCCCATGTTGGGGCGGCCTGACAGAGACCTGCAGACCAATTGTTGGTTGCAATTACTTGCACAGCCACCACCGTACCAGACAATGCACCTAGCAACTTCGATACCAGGTGGAACATCTCAACAAATCACCAAGGACAACGGCATACACAATACTGCCATCACTTGGTGGTTTTTATTCACTGGCCCAGCGCACATGCAGACGAGGTAACGCCACTTTGGGCTTCTCATCTCACAACGTGCCATCGCTTGATGCGAGGGGATGATGATAAAGTGCAGGTGCTGACCCATGCTATGCCGAGGTCAGGGCCAAGGCCCGGGCATCACCGCTGTCTGCCCCCTGCTGCCAATGTCTGCCAACACCCTAACCCTGACCCTGACCCCCCCTAATCCCTAACCCTAGCCCTAACCAGGGTCATGCCAGGGTCAGGGCCAAGGCCCGGGCATCACCACCGTCTGCCCCCTGCTGCCAATGTCTGCCAACGCCCTAACCCTGACCCCCGTGCAGGTGCTGACCTAGGCACCACATGGTGAGTGCCCCATGGCAGCAGGTGGCCCAGGGCCCAGGGTTCAGGCCTCTCAGCCCCTGGTCAAACTCCCGCCCTACACACTAAGCACGAAAGCTCATCGCACCACACACATGGCAAATCCAGGAGTGAGCTGTCAGGACCAGGCAGGGCTAGGCAGCTGGCAGCAGCCCCCCGGGCAGCAAACCATCTTGCCTGAGCTGTGTAGTCTGTTGGCAGGGCAGCTGGCAGGCTGGCAGCAGCCCCCACACACCCAGGGCGCTCACACAGCCCAAGCCACAGGCTGTGAGTGCTGCAAGCAAATGCTTAGTCAGAGCCCACGCATGCTGCCCAGGCACTGCATGGCTGCTGCGGCCCCCAAGCATGTGGCACTGAACTGCGCCTGACCTGCCCATGACGAGGCATGGGGTAGGCGCTGGGGGGTGCGGCAGCAAACGGCTGTTTTATAGCCCCCTGCATGGGGCCAGTGAACGACAGGTCTAGGGGGTTCCTAACTGCATGGCACCTGGCTCCATGGGTCACACCAGGCTGATGATGTCACGGCGTAATAGCAAGGCCTCCCCTACCCGGGATTGAGGTGCACCCTCAGGTCAGGGGTCAGTGATGGAGGTTGAGGGGGTCCCTTAACATCTGGGGTAGGTGATAAGTGTAGCATGTCACGCCCCTCTAGGCAGCAGCTCCAAGTCCCCCCTTCTTCTCCATAGGTCCCCAAGTCCTCTTCTTCTTTTGAGGTCCGCCCCCTCCAGGTACGCTCACGGCACCGGGTAGGGTAGGCGCCGTGCACCTCCCGTTGCAGCAGCGAGGTCCCAGCCCCTATGCCTGGCCGGCCCTCTTCATCCCCTCCTACGCAGCCTGCTCCTGCTCCTGGCACACCCTGTTGGCGCTAAAGGAGGCAGTCAGCCGCAGGGCCAGGTGCCAGTTCCCCAGAGAGCACCGTAACCACCACAGCACCCACTGGGGAACAGCAGGTGGTGGAGGGTCAGCCGCACGCTCCAGGGGTCAGGCGCAGCCTCCAGGAGCAGGCGGCTCCCCTCTGCTGCCTCACCCCTAGCGCTGACACTGGCTCAACGCGCCTTTGGCCACTGGCCTAGCTGGGCCGGTCCCATGCCCCGACCTTGGCCAAGTTGGTGGGCTGGTCGGCATCGGGCGGCAGCACCTCGTGGGCATGCGGGAGCACCTCAGGGAACTCAGCCACCCCTGGGGGTGCCTCGAGGGAGCAGAAGGCGGCGGTGTACAGCTCCAGGGCGTCCTGCAGCCAGCAGCAGGGGCCAGGCGGCATGGCCTGCACCTGCTCCGCTGCTGCCTGCACCGCCTGGCCGCCTGGGGCGCACCACACCCTGCTGCAGCTGTGCCCAGCTGGTGGCTGAGCTCCACGGTTGCTGCTGCACTGCCAGGCTGGGGAAGGCAGGCTGGGCAATGCTGTGGGCTGCTGGGGGAGGTGACAGCGCTTAGGCATCCGTCAGCTCACAGGGCCACAGTGCAGCTGGAGGTGGTGCGGCAACAACTGGCTGGCTAGCGCTAGCTGCTGCTCTCCAACACGACAATGCGGCTACTGCCATTGCCAACGCCCACTGGGCCCCTGATGCCCCCACACACCATGCACATGCATCTTCCACGTGCTCCTATGCAGATGCCACAGAGGCTTGCAGAGCAGGGTCAGGGTCAGGGTTAGGGTCAAGGTGAAGGTTAGACAGGTGCCGGCAGCTTGCAGGGAGCAGCACACCGACTGCATAGCAACCGCCCCAACTACCCACCTTCAGCCGCTGAATCTTGGATATGGTCACAGTGAACTGGTCTACCTTGCCCTCAGCACCACGGTAGAAGTGGAACATGGGCAACACCTAAGAAGTGGCGTGCATGGACATGCAAGACACTTGTCACACCCATGACATGGACATGCAAAATGCTTGTAGCAGTACAGCCAGCGAGAGCAGGAAAGAGTGGTTCAGGTCAGGAATGCTGCAACAGGCTGGCACGGTCACCTTGATGCCCAGCGTCTTGCACATGTCCCGGTTAGCCTCAAAGTTGACCTTGAGGAACACGACGTCCTCCACATGCTCCGCCATCATGCGGCAGATCTGCAGCCGCAGCACCACCACACCTCCTGACAGACATGCAAGCCGCTGGCTGGCAGTGAGTGATGTCGGCTGGCTGACGAACATACTGTGCTGACTGGGCTAGACAGCAGACCTAAGGTACCATGGCTGTAGCAAGTGCAAGTTCAGGAGCAATGCATGCCAGAGGGAGTGGGACCCCAAGGTATGTGCTCAGCAGAGGCTGCCATGACTGCGTGGCATGATGCCCATTAAGAGCATGCAGCCAGCACAGTGCCGTGTACCAGGCCCCACAGCAGTTGCGTCAGAGCACAACCAGGCAGGTTCGGCTCTGGCTGCCAGCTGTCAGCGCCCCTAGCTATCAGCTGTCAGCGCCCCTAGTGGAATCCAGTGGAGTCTAGCGGTTTGGAACCCAATCCTCTGCTGCGTTAGGGTAGGCTGCACACTTAATGAGCTGCCTGGGGGTGGGATAGGCTGCGTGGGGTCCACTGGGTTGGGGCTGGCTCAGTGGGAGCTCTGGGCTGCTCTGGTCCTGAGGCGGAGGTGTGCTAGGGCCTGAGTTGAGATGGCGTGCATGGGGCTGGGGTTTGGCTGGGTGGGGAAACGTAGCAGACAGGCACTACTGAGCAACATGTACTATGGAGCAACATGCAAGGTGTGAGGTAGTCACATCTTTTGGACAACAGCAGGTCCATGCCTAAGTGCAATTGTGCTGAGAGGGGTGGAGATGCCCAAAGCTGTCTGTTTTTTAGCGTGATGGCAGCACTGGGCTGCAGTTTTCCAGCATCACTGGTTGAGAGGTGCTTGCGATGCAGAAGATGCAACCAGCCTTAACCAACTCTATCTGACAGTTTGATTTATGGCAGGCATAGCAGACAGCCTGTTGTGCATCCTTTCAAATGCAGCGTGTAGCACCTTGGGGTACAGCGCCTTGCAGGCGTTACACCACGGTGCAAAGAATTCAACGATGACCAGCTTGTCCCCAGCATCTGCCTGCATGCAAATGGTGCCGCGCGGCTGTTGGCAGCGGAGTCATGAGCCGCTGATGGGGACAGCCACAATTGCTGGGTATGTACAGCGAAAGTGGGCAGGAGTCTGTCAATTATTTCACCGAAGTGAACGATGCAACATCTGCGCTGGCATTAATGCAAGGCGCACATCAGCTTAAACCTGTCTATGCCGTCAATAGCTCACCAGTGCATCCACGAGTTGTTGAATGTTACTAATGTCGTGCATGTTGGCTGCACCTTCTTTTGTCCACCAGCCACCTTCTGACACTGTTGCTGCTGGAGCCTCTTCTGTGGCTGTCCGTGTGATGACATTGCGAGAGAGCAGAGGGGTACGATGCAAGCATCTTGCAGGGCAGCTTTCTTGGCTGCGCGAGTGTTAACAATAAAGAAAGCTCTGTGAGCACCACGAGCGCAGTATAAAGCAATGCGTCGTGGTCACCTTGTCGCTGAGCTCACGGGACGAGAGTGCACAAAGGACGAGCACGAACTCCTCACGAGCCTGCTGCAGGGTCGCTCGCGCGAAGATTGTTCAATTGAGACCGGGACTCGGTTTGCAAGCATCATGACACAGTAGAGCTGACTGTTACCAGCTGCTTGGTAACTGAAGCTGAGTATGGAGGCGGAGACAATTGAGTTGAGCATGCAAAAGATGTATGTGCGCTGCAGTACCACAGCTTTGGCGCTAATCGTTACTGTCTTAAGTTACACAGTTACGCGTTGAATAGAGAGCTGCTGCAAGCATTTCGACAGCAAATACAGCCGACTAAATGATTATGTGCTGGATGAAGGTCTTTAAGACATGGTTCTTGCCTGTGCCATGGTCGGCTGGGGACTAGGGCGCGACCGATCATATGTAGGGAGCGTCTGGACCCGTGTAACGTTACATGTTACATTGTTATGTTATGTTACATGTTACATCCCGTATACGTACACGTGCCGGTCATGTTACATAGCCTTCTTAGCTGCTCGGCTCGATTACAGTGAGCTTGTACACCCCGCCGCACTGGTCGCAACTGCTCCCGCACCAGAAAATATTTTTGGGGTCGCGGGCCGCGGGCTGCAGCTCGGCAAGCCGCAGTCGCAGTTCTAGCAGCTGCTGATGGCTGCTGACAATGCTTCCAAGCAACAGGTCCACAACAGTGTCACATTGTCAGCAGATGTTGTACTTCAGCAAGTTCGCAAATCGCAAGTTCGCTCTTTCGTTACAACAGCGACGGCATTGTGGTGTGCCAGTGCAAAAGGTGCCCACCAAACAACCGGGCTGAGCTCGGCGTCGCTAACATGAGCCAGTTGGCTGCCAGGCACAAATGCAAGTTTTGGCCCACTGCCGCGAGAGGACCGGGGTGAAGCAATGCCTGAAGGCATTCAGCGGGCTGTCAGGCGCAGGATCGGACTCTTTCTCGTCACGCAGCAACTTCTGACTTCTACTTATACTTCTACTCCTACTTCTACTTCTACTCTGCTCACTTCTGACTTCTACACGCAACAACTTCTGGCTTTTACACAACCTTATCATGCATGTCCCGGTGCCTGGACGTGTGCGATTGGCGTAGCACCGTGCGGCATGCGATGAACGCTTAGTCTGCTATACGCCCATAATGCCAGGAACCCCGTAATCGTTAGCATGTAACACCCCGTGTAACATCCCGTGTAACACCCGTATAACCCGGAAATCGGTAAACAGTTACATGTACGTACATGTACGTACATGAGACGCTCCCTAATCATATGACTTGCTGAGGAATTGGTCATATGACTGAATATGATGGCTTAAAGATGGGATATGACCGGGTCTGTAGTCAAGAGGATAACGTGGCAGATCGCCGCACAAACCCACCTGAGAACCCCGAGTGTGAGAGAGGGTTTGACGCCCCCTAAACCAGTATCGCTCTCAGTTGCAGCCAGCCCGCCGCAACACTCCTCTACTCTCCGCGAAGTTAACCATTGAGGTTGAGACCACGGCAATGAGGCTCTCTGTATCCTCTTGTAATCGATCTCTCTTGGTCATGCGCAAAATGATATTGGCCACGCGGGTTCCATGCTCCTATCTCAAAGATATGCAGCGGCCGGAGCCACCTATGTGCCATGTACAAGCCTTGTAGCATGCGATGCTAAGGTTGCATGCTATTGCTTTAGCAAAAGGGGTCAGCAAATTCGAATTGCTCGGCGGTTGGGTCCGACGGTTGGGTCGCCACGGGTCGTCCATTTGCGCTGCTGAGACGCTCCCCAAGCAGCTATAGGTATGCAGGAGAACCGTGTGGGGTCAGACTGCGCATCGCGCCAGCCACTTTTGCACACGGCCGAAAAGTGCAGTGGTTGCGAGCAACTGGAATTCTGGAAACATGGGAACAGGGCCCATAGCTTGTTGTTGATGCGCAATTGACTTTGGCTCGGTTTTGGCTTGATCATATTTTATCATATTCTCTGGCTTCATGGGTCATATCTTAAAGATTTTTCCGGGCGCGCCTTACTGGGGACTCATGAATCATCTACAGCCGACATGATTTGCCCAGCCCGGGACAATCTGCTTGACTGATCTGTTGCAGCGGCCCAGCCCCCTCGACTGCTGTCTCTGCAATGCCCAGCCTCCTTCCGGCAAGCCACTCCGGGGGTGGGCAGGACGAGCACCTGCATATTTCACCGCAGACCAGCTGTAGTCATCAACCCCGCACGCCCCGCCTGTCAATATGCACTGGACAGTGTCACAGTGTCACAGCTGTAGCGTCCAGTCATATGCCGCCCAGCCAGAGATGAAGTCGCGCGCCCACTGCTGCTGTGTAGCTGCTGACTCCAGCTTGTGCCGTTTGTGCATCTCCTCAGGAGGCAGGCGCAGCAGCCCGACTAGCACCTGCGCCGCGAGTGTGACGGCATCCAGTGTACGACTGTCACACTATCCTCGTAAACGTTACCTTCACCAGGCGCCAATCACGACAGCTCCGACAACAGCACCGCCGTCCTCGGTACGGCAAGGCATGCTGGCAGGCGTTGCAAGTCGCTGCTGTACGGTGCAGTGCGCCTCACCTGTCGCCCCAAGTCCTTGTCAAACTTGCTTTCGTCGTCAATGACATGCACGAAGCCCTGCCCATAGTTGAACTGGACATACAAATACGGAAAGTTAGCCGGGATCGACTCCCGCAGACCCTGCGACGGTCAGGAGCAGCAACACCCAATTGAACTTTCACTGCAGTTCAATGGGATGGCATGAGTATGGACCTACAGCAGCATGGATACAAGCAACAGTGTGGACATCATGTTCTCTACCACCCACAGCCCCCATAGCAACCCATTGTCACAGTCAGCAAGCTGTCAGGCAGCCTTTGACCATAATCTGCAAGCCACACTCTGGCTGTCACCCAGGCCCTGCTACGGCCCCTCTGCCAGCCAAATTGAGCTCCTAAACCGACCCCAGCCCCAGCCTCCAGCCATACTCTAGGTATCAGAGTGCATGCAGCACATGGCCACCCCTGAGCCAGCCACGGCCTCGTCCCCAGCCTCTGTCCCCAGCCTTCTGACCACCAGCACAGGTGCGCAGTGGCACTAGGCCTATGCTGCTTGTCAGCCGCTCACAGGCCACCTGCCCCCATCTGCCCCCATCTGCCCCAGGCTAGGGTGGGTGCCCCAGGCTAAGGTGTGTGTGATCAAGGTGTGTGACCAAGGTGAGTGGCCAAGGGCAGTGCCGGTCACCTTCTTCGCTGAGGTCTCGATCACGGCTTTTGCATGGTGGGTGCTCCACTCAGATTCAGCTTCCTGCACAGCCCCGCACATGAGCACACCTCAGGCCTCACCTCGCCCTTACCTGGACTGGACTCACCTACCCCGCCCTGCACTGACCTACCACAGCCCGCCCTGGCCTGCCCTGCCCCGCCTCGCCTCAACCCGCCCCAGCCCGCCCGAACCCCCCTCTGGCCCGCCCCCATCCCGCCCCGGCCTGTCCCCTCAATCACGCAACGTTGACCTGCCCACTACTGCCCACCACTGCCCACCACTGCCCACCACCCACCCGCCCACACCACCCTCGCTCGCTCTGCCTGCCTAGGTGCGTTGGATGGCCTCCCTGCCTCTGTCGTGCTTGGTCAAAGGACCTGGCACGCAGTCACATGGTCACACCTGCATGGCCTTTTTGAAAAAGCCCGGAGCCTTCTCCAGCTCCCGCTGGCTCACAGGCACACACTCCATGACTGCATGGCGCCTGTGGCCCCGCAGCTCCACGGCTGTCTCCATGAAGACACAGGCCTTGCCCTGCCTCGCACCACAAGGGGAGGGCAGGGGCAGGGCCAAGGCACACAGGTCTCAGCTCATGCTGCCACTGTCCCGCCTACCCCTGCCCTTGCAGAGGGTTAAGAAGGCTGTGCCCAAGGACCCCACAACTAAGCAGTCTCGTGGGTCAAGCATGGCCCCTGCCCCTGCTGCCCCTGCCCCTGCCCCTGCCCCTTGCCCTGCCCTGCCCCTGCCCCTGCCCCTGCCCCTGCCCCTGCCCCTGCCCCTGCCCCTGCCCCTGCCCCTGCCCCTGCCCCTGCCCCTGCCCCTGCCCCTGCCCCTGCCCCTGCCCCTGCCCCTGCCCCTGCCCCTGCCCCTGCCCCTGCCCCTGCCCCTGCCCCTGCCCCTGTGCTGACCTGGGCATTGAACATCTGGATGAGGCACTTCATGAAGTTCTTGACCTCGGTCCACACATTGTCGTCTGCCTGACTCACCACACAGGACAGCACCGGGCCTCAGTCAGCCAGGCGGGGGTACTGAGGCAGGGGGGAGGGGGGAGGGGGGGTGGAGTGTTACATCTATCTCACATCTTATCTCACACCTCTGACTGAGCTATCAGAGTGAGCTCAGGAGTGAGTGGGTGGTAAACCTCCTTCCACCTCAGACCTAAACTCCATACCTCTGGTCAAGTTCATTGGCATGGGGTCATTCCCACTGCCCTGGCCCACCTGCCGAATGGCGGGTGTGTGGTCATTGGGCACAATGAGGCAGTGGCCTGGCACTAGGCGGCCCTTAGGGGGGAGCATCAGGTAGGTGCAGGTGCCAGCGGCGATGGTCAGCTGCTTGGGCCGGCGCGAGTCTGCAGCCCCCAATGATGCAAAGGTTAGAAAGGTTGGGGAGGGGGAGGGGGAGGGGGAGGGGGAGGGGGAGGGGGAGGGGGAGGGGGAGGGGGAGGGGGAGGGGGAGGGGGAGGGGGAGGGGGAGGGGGAGGGGGAGGGGGAGGGGGAGGGGGAGGGGGAGGGGGAGGGGGAGGGGGAGGGGGAGGGGGAGGGGGAGGGGGAGGGGGAGGGGGAGGGGGAGGGGGAGGGGGAGGGGGAGGGGGAGGGGGAGGGGGAGGGGGAGGGGGAGGGGGAGGGGGAGGGGGAGGGGGAGGGGGAGGGGGAGGGGGAGGGGGAGGGGGTCTTACTAGCAGGGCAGAAGGTGCACTGGTTCTCCATCTTCTGGCCCTTTTGGAAGGCACCCACTTGGCGGTCCCTCTCCCTCTTTGCTTGCTGCTCAGCAGTGCCTTTGCGTGAGCGAGACTCGTACAGCTACAGCCAGAGGGGCAGGGAGGGGTGGGGTGAAGGGAACAGGGGTGGGGCTTGGGTCATCTGCCTCCCCGCCAGTCAGTCTGCCACAGTCGGCACTCATGTTGAGTGGAGTCGGGTGGGTGGGTGGGTGGGTGGGTGGGTGGGTGGGTGGGTGGGTGGGTGGGTGGGTGGGTGGGTGGGTGGGTGGGTGGGTGGGTGGGTGGGTGGGTGGGTGGGTGGGTGGGTGGGTGGGTGGGTGGGTGGGTGGGTGGGTGGGTGGGTGGGTGGGTGGGTGGGTGGGTGGGTGGGTGGGTGGGTGGGTGGGTGGGTGGGTGGGTGGGTGGGTGGGTGGGTGGGTGGGTGGGTGGGTGGGTGGGTGGGTGGGTGGGTGGGTGGGTGGGTGGGTGGGTGGGTGGGTGGGTGGGTGGGTGGGTGGGTGGGTGGGTGGGTGGGTGGGTGGGTGGGTGGGTGGGTGGGTGGGTGGGTGGGTGGGTGGGTGGGTGGGTGGGTGGGTGGGTGGGTGGGTGGGTGGGTGGGTGGGTGGGTGGGTGGGTGGGTGGGTGGGTGGGTGGGTGGGTGGGTGGGTGGGTGGGTGGTGGGTGGGTGGGTGGGTGGGTGGGTGGGTGGGTGGGTGGGTGGGTGGGTGGGTGGGTGGGTGGGTGGGTGGGTGGGTGGGTGGGTGGGTGGGTGGGTGGGTGGGTGGGTGGGTGGGTGGGTGGGTGGGTGGGTGGGTGGGTGGGTGGGTGGGTGGGTGGGTGGGTGGGTGGGTGGGTGGGTGGGTGGGTGGGTGGGTGGGTGGGTGGGTGGGTGGGTGGGTGGGTGGGTGGGTGGGTGGGTGGGTGGGTGGGTGGGTGGGTGGGTGGGTGGGTGGGTGGGTGGGTGGGTGGGTGGGTGGGTGGGTGGGTGGGTGGGTGGGTGGGTGGGTGGGTGGGTGGGTGGGTGGGTGGGTGGGTGGGTGGGTGGGTGGGTGGGTGGGTGGGGGGTGGGTGGGTGGGTGGGTGGGTGGGTGGGTGGGTGGGTGGGTGGGTGGGTGGGTGGGTGGGTGGGTGGGTGGGTGGGTGGGTGGGTGGGTGGGTGGGTGGGTGGGTGGGTGGGTGGGTGGGTGGGTGGGTGGGTGGGTGGGTGGGTGGGTGGGTGGGTGGGTGGGTGGGTGGGTGGGTGGGTGGGTGGGTGGGTGGGTGGGTGGGTGGGTGGGTGGGTGGGTGGGTGGGTGGGTGGGTGGGTGGGTGGGTGGGTGGGTGGGTGGGTGGGTGGGTGGGTGGGTGGGTGGGTGGGTGGGTGGGTGGGTGGGTGGGTGGGTGGGTGGGTGGGTGGGTGGGTGGGTGGGGTGGGTGGGTGGGTGGGTGGGTGGGTGGGTGGGTGGGTGGGTGGGTGGGTGGGTGGGTGGGTGGGTGGGTGGGTGGGTGGGTGGGTGGGTGGGTGGGTGGGTGGGTGGGTGGGTGGGTGGGTGGGTGGGTGGGTGGGTGGGTGGGTGGGTGGGTGGGTGGGTGGGTGGGTGGTGGGTGGGTGGGTGGGTGGGTGGGTGGGTGGGTGGGTGGGTGGGTGGGTGGGTGGGTGGGTGGGTGGGTGGGTGGGTGGGTGGGTGGGTGGGTGGGTGGGTGGGTGGGTGGGTGGGTGGGTGGGTGGGTGGGTGGGTGGGTGGGTGGGTGGGTGGGTGGGTGGGTGGGGTGGGTGGGTGGGTGGGTGGGTGGGTGGGTGGGTGGGTGGGTGGGTGGGTGGGTGGGTGGGTGGGTGGGGTGGGTGGGTGGGTGGGTGGGTGGGTGGGTGGGTGGGTGGGTGGGTGGGGGGGGTGGGTGGGTGGGTGGGTGGGTGGGTGGGTGGGTGGGTGGGTGGGTGGGGGTGGGTGGGTGGGTGGGTGGGTGGGTGGGTGGGTGGGTGGGTGGGTGGGTGGGTGGGTGGGTGGGTGGGTGGGTGGGTGGGTGGGTGGGTGGGTGGGTGGGTGGGGTGGGTGGGTGGGTGGGTGGGTGGGTGGGTGGGTGGGTGGGTGGGTGGGTGGGTGGGTGGGTGGGTGGGTGGGTGGGTGGGTGGGGTGGGTGGGTGGGTGGGTGGGTGGGGGGTGGGTGGGTGGGTGGGGGTGGGTGGGTGGGTGGGTGGGTGGGTGGGTGGGTGGGTGGGTGGGTGGGTGGGTGGGTGGGTGGGTGGGTGGGTGGGTGGGTGGGTGGGTGGGTGGGTGGGTGGGTGGGTGGGTGGGTGGGTGGGTGGGTGGGTGGGTGGGTGGGGTGGGTGGGTGGGTGGGTGGGGGGGTGGGTGGGTGGGTGGGTGGGTGGGTGGGTGGGTGGGTGGGTGGGTGGGTGGGTGGGTGGGTGGGTGGGGTGGGTGGGTGGGTGGGTGGGGTGGGTGGGTGGGTGGGTGGGTGGGTGGGTGGGTGGGTGGGTGGGTGGGTGGGTGGGTGGGTGGGTGGGTGGGGTGGGTGGGGGGGTGGGTGGGTGGGTGGGGTGGGGGGTGGGTGGGTGGGTGGGTGGGTGGGTGGGTGGGTGGGGGGGTGGGTGGGTGGGTGGGTGGGTGGGGGGTGGGTGGGTGGGTGGGTGGGTGGGTGGGTGGGGGGTGGGTGGGTGGGTGGGTGGGTGGGTGGGTGGGTGGGTGGGTGGGTGGGTGGGTGGGTGGGTGGGTGGGTGGGTGGGTGGGTGGGTGGGTGGGTGGGTGGGTGGGTGGGTGGGTGGGGTGGGTGGGTGGGTGGGTGGGTGGGTGGGTGGGTGGGTGGGTGGGTGGGTGGGTGGGTGGGTGGGGGTGGGTGGGTGGGTGGGTGGGTGGGTGGGTGGGTGGGTGGGTGGGTGGGTGGGTGGGGGGTGGGTGGGTGGGTGGGTGGGTGGGTGGGTGGGGGGGGGTGGGTGGGTGGGTGGGTGGTGGTGGGTGGGTGGGTGGGTGGGTGGGTGGGGGGTGGGTGGGTGGGTGGGTGGGTGGGTGGGTGGGTGGGTGGGTGGGTGGGTGGGTGGGTGGGTGGTGGGGGGTGGGTGGGTGGGTGGGTGGGTGGGGGGGTGGGTGGGTGGGGGTGGGTGGGTGGGTGGGTGGGTGGGTGGGTGGGGGGGGGTGGGTGGGGGGTGGGTGGGTGGGTGGGTGGGTGGGTGGGTGGGTGGGTGGGTGGGTGGGTGGGTGGGTGGGTGGGTGGGTGGGTGGGTGGGTGGCCAGGCATACCTCCAGGCCTGCGTCATGGTCATACTCATCATCCACGTCCAGGTCACGTGTCTTGAACCTGTTGAGCCAAAGATGAGGCAGAGGCGGGTAGGGTTAGGGTGGAAAAGGATTGGGCAGCAGGGTGAGGGGAGAGCAGCAGGTGTATTAAGGTTTAAGGGTTAAGGGCCAGGCAGGAGGCAGTATTCGTTGGGATGGCTTGCACTCAATTGGTCGCCTGCTGACCAGTAGCAGACCCCTCTTGGGCACCTGGACTAACCCCTGAGTAAACGTGCCCAGCAATGGCCAGACATCTTTCCTACTCCCCTTATCCCCTTATTCTCAGCCCCTCACCTTTCCTGGCGCATGATGTTGTGTGTGACGGTGCTGTCCAGGTTCGCGTCATGGTCGTCTCCATACCTGTAAGCAGCCTGACAGTAGTATAGGTGGGACGAGTCGGGTCGGGTCAGGTCGGGTCGGGCTTACTTTGCTCTCTTGACCAGTGTGTCCAGTGTGACGTCATCATCCGCAAAGTAGCGTGTCTTTTGCCCAGCCTCATACCTACAGCCAGGCAGGCAGCCAGCACATGATGACATGCCCCACCCCCACATGATGACATGCCCCACCCCCACTGCCACTCCCACCCCCAGCCCCACCCCCAGCCCCACCCCGCTCACCGCTGCAGCCGTTTCTCTGACCTGGCCCCCCCTGGGCCAATGCTGCCTGAGGCCTCCCTCCCCAGCGCCCCCCTCACAGCCGCCCCACGGTGATCGACCTGGGGCAAGTACACAACCTGACGCTTCCCTTCGTCCCCCTCCCCAGCCCCCTCCCCCCCACCCCTGCCCCTGCCCCTCCCCTCCTCCTCCCCAGAGGAAGACTCGCCCTGCTCTGGCCCTGACCCTGGCTCCTGCCCCTCCCCTTGCTGCCGCTGCTGCTGCTGCTGGTGCCGACGTGGGACGCCCTGCCCTGGCCCCTCCCGCTGCCCCTCCCCACTGCGCTGCCCCTGGTGGTGCCTGCTGAGGTCAGGGTGAGTTGTGGTGGCAGCCCGGCCAGGGGGCAGGCCTGCACTGGGCGGTGGGATACGGACACTGCTGGCAGCTGAGGGGACAGGCAAGCCCTGCAGCAGCACACCACACAACCACACCCATGATCACACCCCTGATCACACCCCAAACCTACCCCCCGATCACACCCCTGATCACACCCCTGATCACACTTACCCCTGATCACCCCTCCACCCCCCCACCACACCCTCCCCACACCCCCACCCCCACCCCCACGCCCCCACCCCCCCACCCCCCAGCCACCTGTCTGCCTACCTGCAGCTCGACAACTCACAGCCCAATGAGACCCTGGACTGCCCTCAAGGCTCAGGCCGTCACGCCGCCAGGCCAACCCAGCGGACCAAGCCTTGCAGCACCACCCCTTTCACTCCACCCCCTCCCTTCCTCCCGCCACCACACTCTCTCTGAGGCCCTCTGAGACAACCCATGCAGTCCCCCCCACACCACCTCCCCTCCCCCAGCCCCCTCCCCCTCCCCCAGCCCCCTCCCCCACCACCCCACCCAGCTCAGCCCCCACCCCTCCTCCCCAGGCCAGCCCGGCTGCAAGCCAGGTCATCCCACCTTGAGCTTGGCGCGCAGCATGTCGGCCACTGACTGGTTGGCTGTGGGTCTGGCGGCAGCGGCGGCCGGGGGGGGCTGGGCTGGACGGTCAACCGCCTGGGCTGCCGCCCCACCTGGGTCAGCCTCCCGCCTGCTGGGGGGGGGCCGGCTGGGGGGCGGCTGTGAGGGGTGGGCAGCGCCTGCCTCTGCCTCACTGTCTGACTGGACTGCAATGTCTGAGGCCAGGCGGGGGCCAGGGGAGCAGGCGGGGGCCAGGGGGGCAGGCGGCAGCAAAGCATAGCGGGGGGAGGTCAGGGGGTGGGGAGGTAGCAGGTCAGCGGGCAGAGGGTAGCAGGTCAGCAGCATAGACCAGGTAGATAGGCAGACAGGCGGTGAGGAGGAGGGTCGGGGGTTGATGCAATCAAGGTTAGGGTTAGGATAAGAGGGTGAAGCAAACAGCGGGTGGGGCATCGTTATCATCCCCATCCCCACCATCATCGTCGGTGTCAGTATCACCTGACCCTAACCCCTCACCTGCATCAAAGCTGGGTGCCGCATCGTCGCCGCTGCCATGTCCCCCCTCCTCCTCCCCTTGCCCTTGCCTCCCCCCTGCCCGCAGCTGCTTCATCTCCTCCCTCATGGCCTCGGCTTGCGCCCGCTGCTGCTCACGCCGGGTGTCAGGCCGACCTCCTGCTCTCCCACCTGCCCCACCTTCTGCCCAGCTTCCTCCCTCCACACTTGGGGTGTGCCCCTGGGGCCCCCCTCGCCCCCCCCTGCCACCCGCCCCAGCATCTCGACCATTGCCAGCTGCACCACAGCTAGGGGCAACGCGATCCATGAAGCTGCCGTCATTGCTGAACTGGTTGAGGTGACCTGCCAGGCTGTGCAGCGCGGCTGCCTGGTCAGAGCTGGGCCGGGGAGGTGGCGGCGCACCTTGCCCTCGGTCCCTTCCGCGGTCATTCTCACGGTCCCCTCCGCGGTCACTCTCTCGGTCCCTACCGCGGTCACTCTCTCGGTCCCTTCCGCGGTCACTCTCTCGGTCCCTTTCACGTTGGTCTCCATTCCTGCTGCCCCCATGGTCCCTATGCCTCGTCGCCCCGGAGGTGCCCCCCCTCTCACCCTGACCTGACCCACCCCTCCCCCCATCTGGCCATTCAATGCGCTGCCTGCGGGATTGATCTGGCCCTGGCCCTGGCCCTGTCCCTGTTCCTGCAGCTGTCCCTGCCCCTGCCCCTGCCCCTCCCTGTCCCCCCTGCCTAGCCCGCTCCTGCCCTGCCCCAGCCCCAGCAGCAGACTTTGTCCCAGCCTCTCCAGCAAGGTCAGAGGTGCTGGGGCCATCATCAACGGCAGGGCTGCCTGGCCCGTCTGGCTGGGCCGCCACATCGCTGCTCCTGGCAGACAGACAGGCAGGAAGGCAACAGCAGCAAGATGTTTGCAGCAGCAGCCGCCGCAGCCGCCGCCGCAGCCGCAGCAAGCACTTGCATGATCCAGTACCCAGCCACTACTGGCTCCTCGACCCTCCTCCCTCACACCACTGGTCACTCTTTAGAAGCCTGGTCAGGAGTCTGGTGTGATGCAATGACATTATTGCTGATCCAGGATTGCTGCCCTCATCTCACCCATGCAGTCATGCAGTCATGCTGGCCCCATGCCTCCATGCAGCCATGCAGCCATGCAGGGTCTAACCTGTCCTTCCTGCCACCCTTCCGCCAGCTGAGGGAATCAGTGAGGGAGGGGCGGCGCATCTGGCTGCTCTCATCCCGACCAGGACCCAAGCCCCTGCCAGGGGGGCGGCCGGGGCCAGGGGGGTCCACATCTACACCTCGCTCCCGCCCTCGGGCAGCGTGGAGGTGTGCCTTGGCTGCACCAGGGTCACGCCAAGGTCACACCAAGGTCACACCAAGGTCACATGAGTGTGAAGAAAAGCCGCATGTGTGGTGTGGGTGGGTGGGTGTATGTGGGAAACGAGAAGTGATCGTGGAGCAGGTCAGGGGGCCGACAAGGGGTGCAGGGGTTGTGGTTGTGGTTGTGGAGGGGAGCACGGTCAGAGCCATGCTGGCAGCTGAGGTGCTGTCCCACAGTGGGTCACTGTTGCTGCTGCTGCTGCTGCTGCTGCTATTGGTGCTGCTACTGATGGTGATGATGTCAGGGAGCAGGATCAGGATCAGGGCGCAGGAGCAGGAGCAGGAGCCCAGCGTCAGTGTAGCAGCTGGTGTCAGTATAGCAGTAAGGCGGCAAGAGCACAGTCCGCCCAGGTTTGCCTGGGCCCAGGCTGCTCTCGTCATGGCTGTCATGCAAAGGTGCATTCATGACCCTCCCTCTCTCACACGCAAGGTCATTCAGATGCCCCCCTCCTAACCCCCGCCCCTGGCCCTTAGCTCTAACACCTGTCATGGCTACCACAACCACTCATGCCCCTGACCCTTCCCCTGCTGCTGCGCCTGCCTCTGCACCCACTTGCCAACCTTGGCCCTAGCCTGCCCCTGCCCCGCCGCCCCTGCCCCTGCCCCGCCGCCCCTGCCCCGCCGCCCCTGCCCCTGCCCCGCCGCCCCTCTCCCACCGTCTGCTGCCCGGCCCTCCGTGAGTGCGCTGGTGAGCTGACCCAGGGAGCCCCAGCGCTCCGCCACCACCTGGGCCAGCGGGGCACCCCCTGCCGCCGCCTGCTCCTGCGCCCGCCTCAGCGCCTTCAGCCGCCAGCTCAGCCCGCCGTCACCCACCACACCGCCTGCTCCCACACCTGGGCCGCTGGCTGGCCGCTGAGCCCCCTGCCTGCCAGGGCTGGCGGGGCCAGACTCGAGGCCTGCGGGCCGCTGCTCAGTGCTGCCAGGCTTGGTGTGGCGCAAGCCAGCCACGACCTCAGGCTCCTCCTGGGAGTGCAGGCGGCAGGGCAGCAGGTGGGGTTTCGCAGGCGGCAGGGCAGCAGGTGGGGTTTTGCAGGCGGCAGGGCAGCAGGTGGGATTTTGCAGGCGGCAGGGCAGCAGGTGGGTGGGTGGGGAGGTCTCTGAGGTGAGCCTCAGTGTAGGGCAGGTCTCAGAGGAGTGAGGTGTGAGGAGGTCTCAGGGCAGGGCAGCAGCACGGCTTGGTGACACCCTGCAGTGAGGGAGCCTACCCCTTTGGCATGCCCTGCTGCAGCACCTAGGCACCTACCCTGGCCTTGAGCGCTGCTGCTGCTGCTGCTGCTGCTGCCTCAGCTTCAGCCTCAGCCTGCTGCTGGGCGTCTGTCTTGGTTCGCGTCATGGGCACCGTCATCCACTCCTCGCGCTGCACAGCCGGCTGCAGGGAAGAGCCTGCACAGCAAGGTTAGGGTTAGGTTGGTGGGTCAGGCCAAGCCAGCGGGTGTGGCCCTAGGAGCCCTGAGAGCCTGGTCAGAGCTCTGAGCCCTGAGGCGTCTGAGCCTGAGCCTGAGCCTGAGCCTGAGCCTGAGCCTAGGCAGAACCGGCTACGGGGCAGAGCCTGCACAGCAAGCCAGCGGGTGGGGCTCAGGCTCAGGCTGGGGCTGCGGGCCATGAGAGGTCAGCACCTCAGGGCCCCTGCCCAGCCTAGGCGCGTAGGGCTGGGCCTCAGGGCCTGCCGCCATGGAGCTGAGGTCCACCATATCACCTTACTCAGGTGCCTCTGCTGCCGCTGCCGCTACGTATGCTGTACTTATGCTATACTGCTACCATGCTGCCACTCATGCTGCTGCCGCTGCCGCTGCTGCTGCTACTTTTATCTCTACTATGTCTGGTGGGTTATCGCCCATGGCCACTTTGACAACTCCAGCCCTGGATGCGCATGCCTGCCAACATGGAGTATAGGCTGGGCTACTCATGGTGCTGAGGCCGCATCCAGGGTCCAGACTGCAGGCTGCTGTAGGCTGCGCTGGGAAGAGTGACCAGGAAGATTTGTTGAGTAGCTCCTAGCGCTGGGTCAGCAGCTTCCCGCCCTTAAGTCTGGTAGCTGGCTGCTCTGCGGCCACACCTTGCTTGGCTCTGCCGGCTGCTGCATCATCATCGCCACCGCTGCTTCCTTCCCCAGAGCTGCTGGGGCCTGCAGGGCCAGCAGGCGCCACACACAGGATGTCTGGTCTGCTGGGTGAGGGCGCTGGAGCTGCAGCTTGGCTGCTGCCTGGTGCTCTTGCTGCGTTGCTGCCTGACACCATGCAGCGCCCTGAGCTTCTCTTTGCTCCTTGCACCTACGGCGCTTTTGCTTCTCTGCATTCTTGCTCTTCGACTTCTCTTTTTTTGCTTTCTTTGCCTTCTTCGCTTTGACTACGGCGTCGACGAAGGTGATGCCCAGCATGGTGCCGTCACCCGCCCGCCATAACAATCGCACCAACGAGTCATGTGCACATGGTCAATCTTACATTACTTGAACACCTCGTCAGCCAAGCGGGCAAGAAGTAATAACTCAGCTGCAAGGCTGTAGATTCTTTAGTCTTGTAGAGTCAAGGCGCACATTGCATGGGCGCCTGGGTGTTGGTGCTGGTTTTGATGGGTGGACACCTCAGCAAATCAGCGACTGCCATGTCTACAGCGTAGCTACCAGGTTCGAAGGAGACAGTCCTTACACTGCGTGCAAGTCAGCTGTGACACACCTGAGAAAATATACAAATGGGCCAGCATGGACCAACCAGGCCACCGCGTGCCACGATTTTTTCACCCGCTTGCTGTGGAGGTCTAGTCAGGGCTGTGCACCGATTGTTCCGTGCGCCCGCCAAAGTTGACATCTCGATGCCAAGCTTGTTTAACTCACAGCTGCAAGGCTAGAAGTGCTGTGTACTGCCCCGTATCGCTCGTTGCTCAAGTCGCTAACTTTTGCCAACACAGTCGCGGCCGTCCTGCTGGGATAGCTGCGAGTAAGAACATGTCGCACTTGCTCCGTTGCCTAGCTGCAACAATAAGCGCGTGTGGCTCACTAACCGTGGACCCGACTGCGACCATGCAGGGTTGCTGCAAACCCGGCCCCCGGTCCAGCCAGGGCGACATCTGAGCTGCAACCCCAACCTACTGCTCGTTTTGGCACAAGGTATGCAATGAAACAGGTCACAACACAATGCACGCAGTAAGTGCACAGTGGCTGTGAATGTCACCCATCACACACTACACACGTGTCAAGGGGCACGGACGTGGATGTTCAGGTACGAAACTAATAGGGGGTGTTGTAAACGATCCCAGCAATGCCCTGCCATGAAATCATCTAAATGTAAAAATGCAGGCAATTACTGACATGAGTTATGACCAAAGACTGCAATGCCGTGACTTATGCCATTGTCCTACTACTCACCTCACGCTAAACTTCCTATGTACACTGTGCAGATACATGCCAACATTCGCACATCCCAACAAAGGGCAAGATGTGCTGCTGGAGAGCGCATTGGTCTAAGTTATACCGTTGCGTGCTGTGCAAGTTGTCGACTGCACCATGCGTGGTTGGCAAATGGAAAGCATGGACAACTTTGTGCATGGCACCCAATGATGATGGGAGAGACACTGTTTGGGAAGTACTACGTGATGCTCCAATGCTCGGCCAGGCCCATCTGCGCTATGAGCGCGGTGATGCTGTAGGGCCAGCCACCCTTATTGACGAAACACTCCGAGCTGGGTGTGAGGCAATGCACCTCCCACTTGTAGCCCACTACAAATGTGTGCAGCGGGTGAAGGTGGAGGCTCGCATTCGCTGTCAGCCACCTGCCCCAGTGTTGGGCAACATCAGCATCAGCATGGGCCCTTTGGGGGGGTGCAGGAGGGCAAGGTGTGGGGTTGGGGCAGTTGCCACCACCATCCCCACGCTCCCCACCACCTGCCCCGGTGTTCGGCATCAGCAGCATCAACAGCAGCATGGGCCCTGGGGGGATGGGGGGGCAGGAGGGCAAGGTGTGGGGCTGGGGCAGCGTGCACCATCCCCCCCTCGCTCTTAGCCTCTTGCCCCGGCGACGGGCGACAACAGCAGCAGCAGGAGCAGTAGCAGCAGGGGTATGGGGGGGGGGGGGCTAGGAGGGCAGGGTGTGGGGCTGGGGCAGTGGGCACCACCCTCTCCACGCTCCCCGCCACCTGCCCCGGTGTTGGGCAGCAGCAGGAGCAGCATGGGTCCTGGGGGGGGGGGGCTTGGAGGGCAAGGTGTGGTGCCAATCCATCCCCTAGGAGGCAGTTACAACAGCGGTGGCATGGGGACGGGGGGGGGGGAGAGTTGGGCATCCTTGTTTGCCCCCGCAGCCCCCGCAACCCCCGCCCCAAAGCCTTCCCTTTCCCGTGGTTCTACCCCTACCCAGCAGTGCGTGTTGGCCCAGTTGCTCTCTTTTGGGCTTGTACCGTATGACAACGCTGGGCAGGGCCGCTGTGGACTCGAGTCCTTGTGGCATGGATTGGAACTACCAGGCACATCAATACAGGTGTGGTACTATGCATGTTGTGTGTGTATTGCTAACGTAACCATGCATGATCATGGGATCATGTTTGACTAATGTAACCGGTGCCGGTTTGCATTTGGCAGGGAGCGAGTGTAGTGCGTGAACTTATGGTTCATGGTGTGTTTACACTTGTGGACCTAGCTGAGCAGCGGCAGAACCAGCTGGCAATTTGGCTTTTGCAAAGCATCGAGCAGAAGTTCCTACCCATTGAGTCCCCCATGTTCTCATGCCGCTGGCCTGACCCTGTGAGCTTTGGGCAGTGGGGTCAGCACTTCGCCGATCCTGCGGCCCGGCTGGATCAGATAGGGCTCATTTGGATTGTCATGCTATTGGGGATCACCATTGTTGTCGTGGACCTCAACAAAGGGTTCATGCAACACTACACGCCCAGCAGCGTACTGGACCATCTCATGGGTGGCGATGCCGCAGCAGCAGCAGCAGAGTTGCTGCCCCTCATCACGCCCCGTCTCTCCTCCTCTCTGCGTGTGCGTGAAGTCGCAATGGTGGTAGAAGCGGACCGGCACTTCAGGGTGCTTCGCACACCTGATAACAGAGCTCTCACCTCTTTGCAGTATCTCATATTCGGTTGGCAGCGTTTGACACCATCACCTGACCGCCCAGCCCCACCCGCACCGGGCAGGGGTGGTGCCGCACCTGACCGCCCAGCCCCACCCGCACCGGGCAGGGGTGGTGCCGCACCTGACCGCCCAGCCCCACCCGCACCGGGCAGGGGTGGTGCCGCACCTGACCGCCCAGCCCCACCCGCACCGGGCAGGGGTGGTGCCGCACCTGACCACCCAGCCCCACCCGCACCGGGCAGGGGTGGTGCCGCACTGTCTTCAACTGTTGGTGAGAGCAACACATACTGGACAGGTATTGGACAAGGCATTATAGGCTAGATGGTCGACCTATGTATGGTAAGGTTAGGATACGTGACTACCCATGTTCACACTCCTTGTGGCACTTGTGCTCTGTGCTTGCAGTACACCTCCCTTACTGGACACCTCACACCTAGAATTGAAGAGCATCTAGCTCGGGTGTATCGTCCGGTGCCCATCACCAATGCGGGGTGCGAGACAGCCCTGAAGCCGTTGAGCAGCAGCAGAGTCGACAGGATGGGAGCGGCACAGGTGGCAGCCCATGTCAAGGCCCACACGGAGCCATTGCACACCTGGTACCAATACATCACGGAGGACAGCCTTGCAGCAAATAGGGCTGCGAAGCGGCGGCGTGTGGCAGATGCCAAGGCCCCCTCATGCCTGCTTCTAGCCACCCCCATCAACACCACTGCCAGCCCTGAGCTCTTAACTGCAACCCTCAACCCATCCCCCAACCCCGCCCCCACCCTCGTCCCCATTCCCGCTGCCACCCCCTCTTATGCAACCAGGGCTGGGGTGGCAGCGGTGACAACGCGCAAGCTACAAGAGCAACAGAGAAGAGAGAAGCGTGCCGCAGCGGAGCTGTCCATAACCATGAAGCTGGCGTCAGCTGAGACACGTCAGCAGTGCAGGGCCATGGCTGTGGAGCAACAGTTGGCTGCGAAGGAGCAAGCAGACACTCGGGCAAGGATGGCAACACAACAACTCCATGTTGTAGCCATGTACCGCTCCATGATACAACCATTGCCTCAGAACACGCTTAAGCTCAGCCTACAACAACTAAGGCAATTGTGGGGCGTGGTAGGCAGGGGTCCGCCGGCGAGGACAGTAGGTGGGTTGCTTGATGCACTTGACTTACTCGACACTGAGAACAAGGATGAACGATGCTCAGACCTGTAGCACATGCGCGCCCCACACCTGCACATTGGGGGACGTTGGCATGCACCTAAAACGTGTACATAGGAAGGATTGCATGTGGTGGCTTGTTGGGCTATGACACGCGGGCTAGGTGCGGCTGCGGCTTGAAACTATGCTGTAATTGCCTGCATTTTTACAATTAGCTGAAATCAAGGCGATGCACTACTGTGACCACTTTCAACATGCCCTACTAGTTTCGTAGCTTAATATCACGTCCGTGCCCATTGGCACCACATAGTGTGTGATGTGATGTGATTCCTTGCCAGTGTGCACTCGCTGCATGCATGGTGGTCCAGCCGTTTCTATTGCGTACCTTATGCCAAAACGAGCCTAAACGTGTGGTTTCAGCCCAGATGTCGCCCTGGCTGGACCGGGGGCAGGGTTTGCAGCAACCCTGCATGGTCGCAGGCGGGTCCACGGTTAGTGAGCCACACGCGTTCATTTTTGCAGCTACGCATTAGAACAAACGTCAATCCTTAGACCTGCATCGTCGGTCGCTTCACTTGCAAGGGGCGGAAAAGTCAGCACTTCAGCGGTTACAAGCTTTGCGATGTGCACGGGGTATACTGTACCGCACTACGTCGACTGGACACTTCTCAATGCTACACTTGGTGAAGATGCTTGGCGGGCTACGGGGGTTAACATGCGACAGGGAGCTAACGGCGATGCGCTGAGCCCAGCGGTGCAAGTCTTACATGCTGGGATGGCCTGTACGTGATACGCAGAAATATTTGAAATTTCCTCAGGACGTGTCACAGCTGAGTGCAAGCCGCATTCATTACCACTGCATGGATGTCATTACCATGACTTTGGCACCCACGTATCTGAACGTTCCTTTAGCTGGGTTCAACGCAGCTAGGAGCTGGGCGTCAGCATCTGCACTGACTCCAACCTCAAGCTCAGACCTTGGCCGCGCAGATGAGCACCGCATCGTCGCGTACCGTAGCCTATTTCTATGACGAGGAGATAGGCAACTTCTGCTATGGGGGAGGCAACCCGATGCGCCCCCACCGAGCCCGGCTAGTGTATAGTTTGCTGAAAAGCTACGGCCTCACCAAGAGCATGCTGGTGCACCGTCCTGAGCCCCGCAGCTTTGAGCAGCTAACGGAGTTCCACGCTGACGGTGGGTGGGGTGCCGAGCCCTAGTGCAGGTTGTTCAGCTTTAGGGGGTCAAGGGTGGTGTTTGCCTTCAAGGGGAGATGCTGATCTGTGAGGGCTACTGACCCAGAGGGAGCTGGACATGCCTGCAGACTACATCGACTTCCTTCGGGTTGTGACACCCAATAACGCGGAAGATCATATGAACCAGCTTAGGCGCTTCAATATGGGTCAGATAGGCGATGTAGACTGCCCCGTCTTCGATGGCGTATACGAATACTGCCAGGTCCGTGCCGCAGGGCCCGTTCCACTGCAATCCAGTCTAGCTTCCTTGCGGCTTACGGACGCAAGCATCACAACACACTAAGGCTTGCAGGGCCGCAAGTGCGTCACGTTTCATATGCAAGCGTCACAAGCTGTGTCTGTCTCTGACTGTATCCATAGCAGCGGCCCTCCCTCATGCTAGTTGCCGGCATCCAGGAACAGCTCATGAAGAGCAAAGGCGGCGCTCCTGCTGGGTGCCAGCAGTGAGTGCAGTGACATGGACAGGCGTGCTGCCTGTGCCTGTACTCTGCTTGCAGATCTACAGTGGGGGCTCAGTGACTGGTGCAGCCATGCTTGCCACTGGTCAGGCTGACATTGCATTCAACTGGTCAGGTTCGTGAGACCAGCAGCTGTCACCCCTACTGAGTGTAGCGGCAGCGGCAGCAGCGGCAGCAGCAGCGGCAGCAGCGGCAGCAGCGGCAGCAGCAGCGGCAGCAGTGTCAGCAGCAGCGGCAGCAGCAGCGGCAGCAGCGGCGGCAGCAGCGGCAGCAGCGGCGGCAGCAGCGGCAGCAGTGGCGGCAGCGGCGGCAGCAGCGGCAGCGGCAGGAGCGGCGGCAGCGGCAGCAGCTGCGGCAGCACCGGCAGCAGCAGCCAGTGTGAGAGGAGTAGTAGCTTAGGCAACTGTTGTTGCTGCTGCCATTGGAGCAGTGGCAAAAGCAGTGGCAAAAGCAGTGGCAACAAGGGCAGCAACAGCAAGGGTAGGATCAGGGAAAGCAGCAGCAGTGTGGGTGGAGCGCCTGAATCTTCAAGATCAAGTACAGGCTGTGCAGCCTGGCTGTGGCTGCTCAGCACAGTTGCTGCTGTGTCGATGCTCAGGGGGCATGCACCACGCCAAGAGGGCGGAGGCTTCTGGCTTCTGCTATGTCAATGACATTGTGCTGGGCATCCTGGAGCTCCTCAAGGTGCGCTGACCAGGGAGGCCACACTGCCTGGTCCAGCTGGCAGCGTGCAGCACATGGCTGGCAGGGGGCCAGCTGGTGCAGCACATGGCTGGTGGGGTCCCAGCTGGTGCAGCTGACCTGCAGTGCACTGTGGTCGGCTGCAGTGGCAGGCCAGGCCTGCCTATTCTTGATCAGGGGGAGCAGCTGGGGCCGCAGGCTGCGTGGCCCACCCCTGCCCTGGGCCTGGCGCCAGCTGCTGTTGGCAGAAGTGTTGGGACAAGGGAGCAGTGCAGTGCAAGAGTGATGGGTAGGGTGCTAGTCACTGAGCGCCACCGCCTGTTAGTGATGGTGTTGTCAGCAGTGCAGCATCAACTGCTAAGCCCAGCGTGGCCCAGCTCGCCAGGGGATCCACAGGCTATGCCAGGCACATGGACACATGGAATGGGCTGATTTAGACGCATGGAGGGGACAACAGGCAAGCCTGGAAAAGTGGAGTTTTTTAACTTTGCATGCCCCCAGGGTGCGCTTCTACTACAGCATAGGTGCTGGCACAGGCATCTCATGCAGCCACCTAGCACAGCTGCAGGCCCAAGCACTTGACCTGGGCACAGCTGTCGAATGCATAGGCAGGCACACCTCACCTAGGGAGCAAGGAGCTGCATGCCAGGCGGCAAGCAGAGGTGGCTGCTGTGTCCTGCAGTTGGCGCTCAACAACCCATGCACATGCACATGCACAGCTGAACTTGAGCAGCTGAGTGAGGAGAAGTGAGCAGCTGCAGCAGCAGCACTTTCTATTGTGGCACTATATGCACAGCGGACAGTGGGCAGCTGCTTGCCAGGGGCTGCATGGCCAAGCTGGTGCTCTCAACACCCCGCAGCACCGGCTGGAGGGTGGAGGGCATGGTGGAGGGTGCATGGTGGAGGGCAGGGCAGGGCGGAGGGTAGTGCAGGTGGGGTGGGAGGCCAGTGCCCTGCCGCAGGGCTGAGGGTGGAGTGTGTGGGACCCTGCAGGAGTTCCCCCGGGTGCTGTATGTGGACATCGACATCCACCATGGGGATGGTGTGGAGGAGGCTTTCTACCTCACTGATCGGGTCATGACGGTGCGTGGGTGGGTGGGTGGGTGGACGGGCGGGTGGGAAGGAAGAGACGCAGTTGGGGAGGAGTGGAAGAAAGGGAGGGAGGACATTTTGGCCTGGCAAGCTAGCATGACCGCCGCCGCTGGCATCGCTTGGCAGCTGGCGATGACGGCAGTGGCCGCCGCCGCTGCCCCTGCAGCAGAAACCGCGGCAGCAGTGATCCAAAGGAGCTTCAGTGGCAGCATGGGGCAAGCAGCACACCCCAGCCCAGCAGGTCAGGTGCGGCTGCAGCGCCGCCCTCGCTGCCTCCCTGGCATTGCTGTCCCTCCCGGCAGGGCTGCAGGGCGGAAGGTGACGTTGGCATAGTGTAGCAATGCCATCGCTGCCTTCCCTTTGCCCCTTTCTCCCCAACAGTGCCAAGATGCGCACTCCATTGTTGCAGGGGTGTGAGCTGTTGCAGGGGTGGGGACACAGGCAATGGGACAGGACTCCATCACACCCTGTCAAACTGATGCTGCTCCACCTCCCCTGCATGCGCCATGCTGCATGCGCCATGCTGCATGTGCTGTGTTGACCCCCCCAGGTGTCCTTCCACAAGTATGGCGAGTTTTTCCCCGGGACTGGGGCGCTAGATGACATCGGCTATGGCAAAGGTGTGCAGGGCCTCGCATCACCTTGACACGCCTGGCCCGGCCCCGCCTGGCCTGCCCTTTCCCTGCCCAGCCTTCCCTTGCCCTGCCCCAGCACAGCTGCCAGCACCTCCTGCTCCAGTTCCACTTAGACCATCACCCTGCATGGCGCAGTCCAGCCAACCAGCATCTAGGGTAGGTGGTGGGAACAGGCTGCGCCCCTCCCTCCAGGCGGAAGCTCCTCCCTTGATGCACGCCAGCTTCCACGCTGGAGTAGTCCCAGTCTTTCTTCTCCTTGTTCATTTTTAGCCACCCAGCCCGCTTACAGCCTTGTTTCCCCTCCCATTAGCAGCAGCAGGGCCGCAATTGACCTGAGGTCTGTGGTAGGCCTCAGGGAAGATTACCCCTGTGGGTGACCTTGGTGGCTGCCTCGCATGCGCAGGCAAGCACTACTGTGTGAACGTGCCCCTGAAAGATGGCATGGATGATGACAACTACAAGCTGCTGTATGAGCCCATCATGGCCAAGGCAGGTGCCTGAGCTCAATGCTGGTCACATGACAGCTGCTGGTGGCTTTGCTGAGGTCCTGCAGTGCTGAGGGATGGCAGCGGCAAGAGCCAGACCAGCATGAGCAGCAGCGGCGGTAACGGCAGTAGTGGCAGCAGCATCGGCCAGACGAGCATGAGCAGCAGCGGCAGTTGTAGTAGCGGCAGCAATGACAGCAGTGGTAGTAGCGGTGGTGACAGCAGCAGTTGAGCTGCAAAATGGCAACAGCAGTGGCGGCAGCGGTGGTGACAGCAGCAGTTGAAGCAGGGCAGGGTGGGTGCGCTGTGTACTGTATGTGCAGGTGATGGAGATGTACCAGCCTTGTGCCATTGTGATGTGCTGTGGGGCTGACAGCCTGTCAGGCGACAAGCTGGGCTGCTTCAACCTGTCCATGGAGGGCCATTCCAACTGCATAGAGTTTCTGGCCAGGTCAGCCAGGCTGGGAGGGGGGCCAGGGGCAGAGCAGGGCCAGGGCAGGCCAGGGCTTGGGGTCTCAGGCCTAGAGCTGCAGGCGTTTGATGCCATGGCCAGGCTGACCCTGCCCAGCCTCACCCTCACCCTCACCCTCACCCTCACCCTCACCCTCACCCTCACCCTCACCCTCACCCTCACCCTCACCCTCACCCTCACCCTCACCCTCACCCTCACCCTCACCCTCACCCTCACCCTCACCCTCAATCTCACCCTCACCCTCACCCTGCTGTCCAGTTTGTGCGGTCCCCCCTGATGCATGCTGCTGACCACAGGTACAACGTGCCCATGATGGTGCTGGGTGGTGGTGGTTACACACTGCGCAACGTGGCGCGCTGCTGGTGCTACGAGACCGGACGACTGATGGGGGTTGACCTCCCCGACAAGTGAGCTGCCTGCCTGCCTGCCCACCTCCCTGCCCACCCGACCAACTGACCGACCGACCGGCCAACTGACCAACCGGTCGACTGGCCGACCAATTGACCTATGGAGTAGCCGATTGATAAACTGAACAACTGGCTGACAGACCAATGTGAACCAGTAACACGTAAACAGCGCTACCCTAGGGCGCTTCCGCATGCTTACACCGCTTAAGCCGTCAGCCGTTAGGCTGCTTGGCCGCCCTCCCCCTCTAGGGGTTCGGGACTTTCTGTAACGCGCTTCAAAGCAAGGTGCACAAACAAAGGTGCACATGGGCTCAACATGTAGTCATGCAAGTTCTCATTATTGTTCCGCATGCCCCTGTGACCCCCTCTCTGCACAGGCTGCCAGACGCTGCCCTTCACGAGTACAACTACTACCTGGACACGGGCGCCCTGCGCATCTCTGTGTCAAACATGAAGAACACAAACACTCGGTGCGTGGCAGCCAGACCAGGGTGAAGCATGGGGGGGAATTGAGGCAGGGCAGGGTCAGGTCGTGGGGCTTTGGGTACAACAATTGTAGCCAGTAGGGGCAGTGCCCAGGGCAACAGCAGGGGTAGCGGGGCAAGGGGCCTAATGACAGGGTCATGGCAAAAGGTCCATGGATCAAAACATGTAATAGATAACCGGCGGCCCGAGCACTCGCTCATGTGCCTGAAAGTGGCCCGGCAATACAGGGGAGGCACATAATGCTGTATGTGAACATGTATATGTATGGGTGCATGGCATCAGGGGGAGTAAGAAGGAAGACTACCTAGGTATGTCATCATCGTCATGGTCATCATGTTTACACGAGGTGCAATAGGTAGGGGTGTCCTCAATGTTAGCAGGGGCAGGGGCAGGGGCAGGGGCAGGGGCAGGGGCAGGGGCAATGTGAGGGGTGTTCAGAGCAGGAGGAGCTGGCAGGTAGCGCAGGCGAGTGTGTGTGGGCGTGTGTAATGTCACAGCTGAGAAGGCTCCTAGCTGCACCGCTGCGGGGTGGGTGGGTCGCCACCAACCGCACACCTTGACCACCGCAGCAGCTTCCCGGCAGCTGCCCCGTTGCTTGCTGTGCGCTGCAGGGAGGAGCTAGATGATATCAAGCGCCGGGTCTTGGAGCACTTGTCCCAGCTGCCCCCGGTAAGGGCGGTGCATCACATGTGCCAGTTATTGCCATCTTTACTCCATTGTGGAGTGGCAGCGCTGACACGCCTGACCTCACCCCCACCAAGCCATCCCTTTTCCTGCAGCCTTTCCCCTATGGCCCACCCCACCCCACCCCACCCCACCCCACCCCACCCCACCCCACCCCACCCCACCCCACCCCACCCCACCCCACCCCACCCCACCCCACCCCACCCCACCCCACCCCACCCCGCCCCGCCCCGCCCCGCCCCTCTCCTGAATTTCACTCTGACTTCCCCCCCCCTGCCCCACCTTCACTGCCCTCTTCCCCGGCTGCCCAGGTGCCCAGTGCCCACATGGCGTACGTGCCCAAGGTGCGGCCTGCCCAGGAGTTGCCTGAAGAGGATCCCGAGCAGCGGGGCGGCGGCCAGGTGCATGAGGAACGGCGCAGGTGCGGGCAGCAGCAGCACCGCCACCACTGGCAGCAGCAGCAGCACCAAGGCATGCACCGCCTGGCCCTCTCCCGCATGCAGCCCTGGTCATACCCGACACCAAGGCAACACCAGGACAACAACCAAGCAGGAAATCAGAAACCACGCACCCTCATCCTGGGGCTCAAGTTTGCCTCACCCCTGACCCCACCTTTGTCTGACCTCACTCCTGACCTCACTCCTGACTCCACCCCTCTCATCTAGCATCATGGCACTGCGTGCTTCCTAGCTGCAGTCACCCTGGCGATCCTCAACACTCAGACCCTATCCCTATCCTTGACCCCCCCCCCCCCTCCCCCCCCAAAACCTCGGCCTTACTCTCCCTGGCCTTGCATGCACCCCAGCTGCAGCCGCACCCAGCCCCCCTCTGCTCCCTGGCTGCAGGGTCAAGCCAGGCCACGAATCAGATGAGGAAGAGGGGACAGGGCGGCGGCGCCGCTCACTGCCTGCCAACCCCCAGCCTGACCCCCTCAGCCAGGTGCCACTGCCAGCAGGGGGCCCCCCTCAGCACAGCAATGGCGCTGCGGCCACCCCCACCCCCACCCCAGGCAGCCTCCCCCTAGCCATGCAGGCCGCCTCCCTGGCCTCCTCAGAGGCGCTGGCACGACCCGGGCTGTCCAGTATCCAGGCAGGGGGTGGGCTGGCTCCCTCCTCTGCGCCCCCCACCCTCCCTGGTGGTGCCGGCGGGGAGCAGGAGGGCTCCGCTCCACCCGGGTCTCGAACCCTGGACCCCTTGCAGCCTGCTGCCGGCTTGCTTCCCACGGGCACAGTCAGCGCGGCGGGGGCTGTGCCTCCCCCGCTCACCCTCACCTCCCTGCAGTCAGTGCCGGGCCAGCTCCCAGGGCCAAGCTTGGCCAGCTTCGCACCAGCTTCCACCATCACACCTGCCCCCGCACTGGGCCTGCTGCCCTCGCAGCCCAGCATCCTCCTGGCCGGCCAGCCAGGGCTGATGCCTGGGCTGCTCCGCCCTGCCCCTGGCCTTGCCCTGGGGCTAGGAACCAACACCCTTCCCCTGTCAGAGGGGCTGCAGCCAGGGTTCGTCAACCAGCTGGCTGCAGGGGGGACGGTGTTCAGCCCCACCACCTCAGCACCCCCTGTGCTGCTGGCACCGACTGCGGGCAGCTACCCCCTGGGCATGGCGGGAGCAGGGGCCACACCGGCTATGCCTGGCACGGCAGCACCCCCGGCGCCTGGGTGGCAAGGTAAGGTAGTGGGCAGGGGTGGGGCGGGACGGGGCGGGGCAAGGCGGGGCGGGGCGGGGCGGGGCGGGGCGAGGTGGGGCGGGGCGGGGCGGGGCGGAGCAGGGAAAGGTGGGGAAAAGGTAAGGCAGGGGGAAGGGGAAGGGAGGGGGGCTTGCGAAGCTGGTGGTGTCACACCCATTGCCTCTTATGTTGTTGATTGGAGCAAAAACAGGCTTCCATACAAGCTCCAGACAAACATCAACGGAACAGCTGGCATGGTGCATATGCGCCATGCACCCATTATCCTAGGGCCTAGACAAAAACAAAACAGGTGTGAAAACCAGCATGCCATGCCATGCCATGCCATGCCATGCCATGCGTTTGTCCATGCAGGCTCCCGGCCAAACATAGTAGGCACGAGCATGGGCAATGGAGGGTCTGCAGCTAGTGAGCGAGGCGGTGTCGGTGAGGGCGCCCCTCAGGCGGCTCAGATTGAGGGCGGCATCTACTCATCTGCTGGCGTTCAGCCCACTGGCTTCAAGTAATCGCGATGGGGGGCCCTGATGATGGCAAACACTGCTCAGCCGACATCCGCCATCAAGCCATCCGCCAACAAGTCGACATCCGCCAGGCCGCTGGGATGAGAGCTGGACGAACCCCACAAGGCGTTGGAGGAGGAGAAGGTGATGGCTGGCCTAAGCCAACTGTCAACGTCAGCGTGTGAGGGTGGCATCAGGGCTCATTGGGTTGGGAAATCATTGGTGTGGGTGGGGTACAATAGTGAGGGAGGGTATAACATTGCCGTCCGTGGTTGCCAACAGGCAAATGCGGCGTGGTCTGGGTGGGGGGCCGCCTGACATGTGGTCCGGATGCTAGTGGTTATGCCTCACACCGCTAAACCCATCAGCCATGAATCTGCTTGGCTGCGCCCAAGGCGGCTGCTGCCGTGAGAGTAATGCACTTCATCGCTAAGTGCACAAACAAAAGACTTGCTGCACACCGTCATAATCTAATCACTTCAAGCACTGACATAGCCGCTGACATGGCACAGGTTTTGACAAGATTATCTGCACAAGGCCATAATTATACGAGACAAAAAATTCAAAACAACAAACCGAGAGCTCTCAGCACAACCACATGACGACACGGTGCAGGCATGACCTGCAGCACACCTTCAAGCGCGCAGGGGCGTACGGGCTGCCTGCCCAGCCCTTCGGTCCACCCCCTCTACGTCGAGGTCAGACCGCTGCGCTGAACACCCATTCGTGATCTATCTCCGTGTCGTTGTACGTCATGGTATGCGAGTCAACTTTGCGACCACTGGCTCTCAAGTACGACTCCACCAGCAAGCCCTCGTACGCATTGACCACCGGGGAGCGGCGGAACGACAAGTTGGCCACGCCCCACTGCGTGACAGTTCCGGAGGCTGCGACTCGCAAACGCGCTGCCCCCGGCGTGAGTGTCGGATCGTCCGTGGAGGTCAGGGGATCTAATCCCGCCACGAAGGCCTGCAGCCGGGGTGGTGTCCAAATCTGGATCATTTCATCATTGCTGGAAGTCCCGAACCAAAGGGGGAGGGCGGCCAAGCAGCCTAACGGCTGACGGCTTAAGCGGTGTAAGCCACCTATCAACATTGCTGGAAGCAGTTGATGCTGGCTGGTTTCGAAGGGATGTCAGACACCCTGAGTGATGTGGCCCAGCGGGGTTGTCCATGAGGCTTGCGTACAGCATCTCGACACAAAGAAAGCTCACAAGTTGTTGGCTGTGACCTGGCAAGGCAAGTGGGCCAGCGGCTGGAAGGCAGGTTGTGATGTACGCTGAGGCTGGCAGGCAGGCTAAACCATATGCCAAGTCTGGCATGCAGCAGCTGAGCGCTGACCACACCAGCTGAGCAACACCACCAAAGAGAAGACGCAAGGCATATTATGCAGCGTGGGGTACACAGGGGCATCAGGACTACAGGCTTCAAGGGTCAATGTCCTGTGTTGTAATCCTGCATAACACTTGCATGACCACATGGTTGCGATGCGACGGCGCTTTTTTTGGTTTCCAGCATTTTGGCATGGGTGGTGCAGCATGCAGGTGGCATGGAGGTGAGGGTGCCGAGGTGGGTTCCCAGGGGGGCGAGTGGTCCGCCCCCACCCTGCAAAGGTGGCCACACAGTGGGGCTGGGGCTACGTCCCACCTTAAGTGCATAGCCCCTGGCCACCATGATGTCCAGCAGCAGCTGCACCTTTGAGCCGACCTCGTCAAGGGGAGCTGAGGCCGGCAGCGCTGGGGGGGCCCCAAACACCTCACCCTGCAGCCCATGCAGCCCATGCAACATGACATCTGACTGCCCAAACGGGCCCCCCCCCCCCCCCCCCACCCCCCCACCCACCCACCCACCCACCCCCTCCCCTCCCCTCCCCTCCCCTCCCCTCCCCTCCCCTCCCCTCCCCTCCCCTCCCCTCCCCTCCCCTCCCCTCCCCTCCCCTCCCCTCCCCTCCCCTCCCCTCCCCTCCCCTCCCCTCCCCTCCCCTCCCCTCCCCTCCCCTCCCCTCCCCTCCCCTCCCCTCCCCTCCCCTCCCCTCCCCTCCCCTCCCCTCCCCTCCCCTCCCCTCCCCTCCCCTCCCCTCCCCTCCCTTGCGGCCAAGCCCTGGGCCCTGGAGCTCACCCGGAACCCGTCCCTCAGCCCGCTGTACAGGGCATCCCCCACGCGCTCCTCGAACCTTGCCGGCAGCAGGCTGTTGTCCGCCAGCGCGCTGTCCCGCCGCACCACCTGCCGCTGCCCCTCACACTCCTCACAGAACTCCTGTGGCACTCAGGCAGGCGGGCAGGCAGGCAGGCAGGCAGGACTTCAAGTGCGTGCAGTTGTTGAACACCACTGTCACAGGACTCAGGGCTGTAAAAGAAGAAGTAGGAGAAGAAGAAGAAGACTGCAGCAGAGCCCTTATGGCATAGCCAGCAACAAGGGAGGAGTTGCCACCTGGAAGGGGCACGCCCCGCTGCCACAACCTACCCTACATGTAGAGGAGCCAGGGTCGTATGGACAACTGCATGGCGCAAGGTGCTGATGAGCCGGGTAGGTAGGTAGTTGGTAGGTATGGTATGTTGGTATGATGGTAGGTAGGTATGTTGGTTGCCGGGTAAGGGAGAAGGATGCGCAAGGAGTGGCCCTCACTGCTCCGGCAGTCTGGCAGCCACAGCTGGTGAGGGTGCTGACACACAGACCTGAGCTGTCATCACCGTGTGCCTCAGTGGCGTGTGTCCCTGGCAGCGCACCTCATGGACACACCTGTGCCACAAGGGCAGCTACCTCCTTACACCGCCCTCTACCAACAGCGTGTGTCTCTCATCACAAGTCTAGGGGGCAGCCCTGTCACAGGGCTAGGTGGCACAAGGCAGCGATGCAGTGTGCGTGGGGTTATTACCCCACCCCTAAACACTGGCTGCTGACCCAACCCAACAAAGCACAATCTCTACTGTGTGGTTCCCAGACCTGCCTTTGCCACTGTGATGCACATCGCCCGCAGAGTCAGTGTGTGCAGTGGTGCTAAAGTCATGAAGTCATGGTGCTGAAGCCATGAAGCCATGCTGAAGTCATGAAGTGAGCCACTGTGAGCCACTTCAGGCATGACGACACATGGAGTGCCCTTTGGAGTAACCCTTTGGAAGTGCCCTTTGGAAGTGCGCTGTAGTGGCCCCCCGCAAGCCCCCACAGGCCCCACGCAGCAGCCAGGAAGCCTCACAGCCAGCAGCCTCAGAGCCAGGGCCCAGCACTCCCCTGCCAGCCAAGCGCAGCAAGCGCACCAAGGCTGAGCCAGAGGCAGCTGAGCCCACACAGACCACCAAGGGGAAAAGCAAGGCCCAGGGCAAGGCTGCCAAAGCCAAGCCAGCACCGCAGCCAGGCAGGTGGCTGGACCGGGATTGCAATGCAGCGCTGAACATGCAGCATATTGGGGAGAGCAAGTGGCGCCCACTGGAGCTGTGCTACTGGCCAGACCAGGGAGCGCTGCCAGCCAAGGGCAAGGAGTACCCTAGCCTGGGCTACAAGCGGCTGCGAGACAAGCCACCCAAGGCCCAGCAGTAGCAGCAGCAGCCTCCTGCGGCACAGTAGTGTGTGGCCCCCCTTTGTTGAGCTGTCATCAGCTTACAATTAGTGCATGTTTTGTCATGCCAACTCTACGGTGTAGCCCTACCGGGTCAGGCAATGCTGCAGGTGGTAGGCGCCCATGACCATGTGTATGCCATGTATAGGCCATGAGCATGCCATGTGATGGGAACTCCACACAGAAAAAACACTGTTTTGTAGTGGTTCACAATTAGTGTGTTCGACTGCAATGAAGGCTCAAGGTTGAGGGCCAAGGTGCTGAAGTCATGAAGTCATGGTGCTGAAGTATTGCCATGCAAGCCAGCCACGCAATGTGTGAGTGGCCCATGACCACCCCAGCCAGGCAAAGCCCACGGGCCAGAGTACTGGCACCTGTACCCTGACAGGCGCGCCTTGCCCCCAGGCAGACGTCCCTGTGCTGTGCCCACAGCCTTGCTGGGGCAGGTGCTGTCCTGGTGTTGTGTTGGAGCAAGGTGTGGTGCACGGTTCAGCACGATTCAGTCCAGTGAAGCGCTGCCTCTTAGCGAGGGACTCTTTCCCCTTCAGCCTGCTACTGTGTCTAGACACCCGCAGCTGGCCTGTGTTCCCTGCCCTGCGCTGCCCTGTGCTGCGCTGTGCCCACCACCACCATCATCACGCAGCCCTGCCGCCAGTGCTGTGTTGGTATCCATGAGGTGCAAGTGGCTGGCTGGTTGAAAGGGAGAAGGATGAGCTAGGAGTGTGCCCACCACCACCATCGTGACGGAGCCCTGCCGCCAGGGCTGTCAGGCCGCCCACCTTGAAGACCTGCTGGCCATTGGGCATCTCCTGCCCTATGACCGCCCACTGGGAGAAGTTGATGAAGTCAAAGTACTGTGGCGGGCAGGCAGGCAGGCAGGCAGGCAGGCGAGTAAAAGGCATATACTGTGGCTGCTAAGGTGTGGAGGGCCTGTGGGGGCCTGCTGGGGTAGGCTGCCTTGCCTCCCCCTTACCCCTACACCCCCCAACCTTGCCCCTGACTGACTCCCCCCACCCCCTCCTCCCCCTCCCCCCTTCCCCCTCCACCCCCAACCGGTGCCTGCCTGCCTGCCAAGGGGCGCTCACCAAGGGGTCTGTGAGGTCACCCCGCCTGACTTGCAATGCCGGGGCGTACTGCAGCGCATAGCCCTCCTGCTGGGACTGCCTGAACTTCCAGAACTTCACCTGGAAGCTGTCCTGCAGGCGGCTGGGCAGGAGGCAGGGGTGGCAGCCAGAGCGAGGGGGTGCGGGGTAGGGGGGAGGGGGGGGGGGAGGAGGGAGGGGGGCTAGGGGGGCAGGGAGGCAGCACATAGGCACGCCAGGCAGCAGGCATCATGCTGACGGCAGGAGGGAGGTAGGGGGGGAGGGGGCAGGAGGTGGAGGTGGAGGGGGCTAGCAGGCCAAGGAGTGGGGAAGGAGGGCGGAGGGGGGGGAGGGGAGGAGGGAGGGGGGGGGCGGGGGGTGCATGCCAGAGGCTCTGCAGCTACATGGCGCACTAGGCCTTGATCAAGGTCTCCCCCTAGGTCCCCCCCCCCCTGCTAGGCTGCCGCTACCAGCACCTGCCCGCCCTCCCCCTGCTGCCCTCATGCACCTGCCCCTGCTCCCCCTCCCCTGCTGCCCTCTGCTGCTGCCTCTCCGCCACAAGGCCCCCCCCGCTGCTACCCCCCTCACCATGGCAATGAAGTCCAGAGCGTCCACGGCTTCATAGGAGGAGCGCATCAGCAACACAGCGAACGGGAGGCTCAGCTGCTTCCTGCACCGCACCACCACCACCACACCACCACCACCACCACCACCATTGCCAGTAAGCTACCACCACCACCACCACCACCACCACCACCACCATCACCACCCACCACCACCACCACCACAACCACCATTGCCAGTAAGCTACCACCACCGAGCTACTAAGTCGACCATCCAATGCCGCACATCACCCGGCAAGGGGCCACGCAGTGCAGGGGGCTGCTGGCTCACAGCTAGACTGGGCTGCCTGTGGTGAGGGTGAAGCCAGTGCTGCTGGTGCTGCCAGCTGCAGGGTCGGCTCAGCATCAGCCGGCCGCAACCTTCCACCAACACACCCAGCTACCTGCCAGCTGCCACCACCTGCATGGCCGCCTGACCTGGGGTACAGCACTGGCTGGGGGGGGGCAGGGAACACCCGGTTGATGTAGTCATACAGGTCCAGAGCATGGCTCTTGTAAGGGACCTGCATACACACCAGGTGGGGTGGGGTGGGGTGGGGTGGGGTGGGGTGGGGTGGGGTGGGGTGGGGTGGGGTGGGGTGGGGTGGGGGGTGGGGTGGGGTGGGGTGGGGTGGGGTGGGGTGGGGTGGGGTGGGGTGGGGTGGGGTGGGGTGGGGTGGGGTGGGGTGGGGTGGGGTCAGGACAAGCAAGGTTGCAGAGAGGGAGTACATCTGATTCAGGGCAGCGTCGAGAGAGCGGGTGTCTGGGATATATGCCTGACATGGGCAAGGGCTAGCCCAGTGGCCTGCTGTTCCATGACCCCTGGCTGCTTCCCTTTGCAGCGCATGTGCTGCAACAGTGCTCCTGGCTGCTGCTGCAATGGTGCCCCCTCGGGCTCATGTTATGGAGGTCCTTCACCCACTGTGTGCTGCCACGCTGTTAGAGCTGCCAGGACGCCAGCGGAGAGCACGGCCCGGCGCGCAGTTGCACACACCAGGTCGCAATCGGCGCCTGCCTGGGTGCGAGCAGGCAGCAGGAGGCAGCGTGTGGCCTGCTGGGTCAACGGACCCGCATACGAACGTTGCGGAAACCCACGTTTGATGCTGCGCACAGTCTTGGAGTCTGCCGCGAGTGGTGCGCATCGCGTGGCCGATGATGAAGCCCGCCAGATGCATTGTTCACGGTGGAGCTGAGCATCGCAGTGCTACTAACGTAGCTTAATCCGAAGCAGCCTTGACCTGATTCCTTGAGGGCATGGGGCAACCACATTTCTTAGTAGGTCACCATATACACTAGTGGAGATAAAGAACGGCCAAGACTCCTGATTTCATCATAAGGAATTAGATTAATGGCTTTCTATAAGCCAGTGCCAGTGCCAGCTGTTTGTCAGCCAGCTGGCACACATTGCGTTAGGTGTCAAGTTGTAATTAAGTAACCGCTCCCTAGTGTCAACCCCACGCTGAGATGTAGGTTCCTCATGATCATGACGGTGGCTGTACGCATCTGGCCTGCCAAAGCCAAACCAGCCCCACAGCCAGGCAGGTGGCTGGACAGGGACTGCAATGCAGCGCTGAATATGCAGCGCATTGGGGAGAGCAGGTGGCGGCCACTGGAGCTGTGCTACTGGCCAGACCAGGGAGCTCTGCCAGCCAAGGGCAAGGAGTACCCTGGCCTGGGCCACAAGCGGCTGCGAGACAAGTCACCCAAGGCCCAGCAGCAGCAGCAGCAGCAGCCTGCTGAGGCACAGTAGTGTGCGCTCCCATCTGAGCTGTCATCAGCTCACAATCAGTGCATGTTTCTCATGCCAACTCTACACATAGCCCTCGCGGTCAGGCAACAGTGTAGATGGTAGGCACTCACGCACCATTTCCATGTATACTGGGTGTACTCCACACCAGTGTTGTGAATCTTCAGATTTTCAGATTTTCATTTTTCAGATTTTCAATGAAAATGAAAGTGTTTCTTTGGGCCTGTTCCCAAGTTTTTTTTTTCTCGGATTCTCGGATTCTCTGCGGTTGGGGCAGTTGAGAGTAACCGCCTCCGCTCGCCCGCCCGTTCCGCTCCTGCCTTCCTTCACCTGCCCGGCTGGCTGAAAGCAGCGAGGACAGCGATGATGTATACCAGGAGCGTCGCCGGCGCCGTTCGCTGGATGATGCAGACGCTGATGCGGACAAGAGGAGACAGGAAGCCATCGCCCTCCCTCTCTACCTTCTTGGTGCCTGTGGAGCGAGGTGCGCAGCCGACTTGCACACTATGCATGCACACCCCGACTTGCACACCCCGACCTGCAGCCCGACTTGCACACCCGGACATGTATCCGACCCGCCACGCACGGTCCGTCCCTCACGCAGGCGCCAGTGGGTTATCTGGGCCTGCTCGTCGGGCGGCACCGAGGATAACATCCTGCCCTGTGTCGCGAGACTGAGAGCTGCCAAAGCCTTGGCCTGCTCCAGCAGCGGGTTGTTGGAAAGCATGCTCTCCCGGTGCTGTGCATGAAGCATCGGGATGATAGGGCGAGATATTCAGCGGCTAGTCTGCCGAGTGTACGAGTGTGACTGTTGTAGTTAAGGCAGTTTCTTGCCAGACCTCGGCACCTTGATAGTGGTGTCCTGGTCTGGCCGTGCATTCTTTACAGGTAGGCGCGACCTATGCGCCGGTCTGTTGTGGCAGATATATGTAACCTTGATAGTGGTGTCCTGGTCTGGCCGTGCATTCTTTACAGGGTTATGGGCCCACTGCTCCGCCATTGTGTCGGACACCAATGAGATCGGGTCCGCGCAGTCGCCTGGCAAGCGACTGTGCGTAAATGACAGCCTTCGAGCCCTTGCTCAAGCGCATTACCACGCAGCGATGCCGATGGATGCCGAGGCTCTTTGCAAAGCTACGCAACCGCTGTGAGATCTGGTTACCCCGTCGAGCAGCCAAGTAAGCCAAGCTTGGTGCGATACACGGGGCCAGCTCCAGCGTTGTCCGTGTGCATAAGCTTCCGAGTTGCTCGTGCATGTGTCTGGATGGTGTGTCGTGTCTGTGGGGATGGTGTGCGAAAGTCACTGCCGCGACGAGTGTGCAGTGCCAGGCAGGTTCACGCTGCAGCGCTGCCTGTCCTGTCCTACCTTGTTAGTCACTGCCGCGACGAGTGTGCAATGCCAGGCAGGTGCATGCTGTAGCGCTGCCTGTCCTGTTCTACCTTGTTAGTCACTGCCGCGACGAGTGTGCATTGCCAGGCAGGTGCATGCTGTAGCGCTGCCTGTCTTGTTCTACCTTGTTAGTCACTGCCGCGACGAGTGTGCATTGCCAGGCAGGTGCATGTTGTAGCGCTGCCTGTCCTGTTCTACCTTGTTAGTCACTGCCGCGACGAGTGTGCATTGCCAGGCAGGTGCATGCTGTAGCGCTGCCTGTCCTGTTCTACCTTGTTAGTCACTGCCGCGACGAGTGTGCATTGCCAGGCAGGTGCATGCTGTAGCGCTGCCTGTCCTGTTTGTTAGTCATGGCCGCGACGAGTGTGCAATGCCATGCAGGTGCATGTTGTAGCGCTGCCTGTCATGTTCTGTTTGTTAGTCACTGTCTAATGAGTGTGCAGTGCCAGGCAGCTACCAGGGATAACCTGCTCTTTTTGTTCTGTTGGTCTCAAAACCACTTTCTGGTTTGCATCAAGCCATAACTTCTGCTGCAGGGGGGAAGAGTCAGCAAGTGCTGCTCATCAGCATAAGCTCTGCCCTATGAGACTAAGGGTAGTGTCTAGGCAGTGTTTGACTTCTGAGTGTTTGACGCTGCTCTGTTGACTTGGACACTGCCTTCTGGGTACATCAAGTCATAACTTCTGCTGCAGGGGGAAAGAGTCAGCAACAGCTGATCAGCAGCAGAAGCTCTTCCTCATAACAATTGGTTACAGTGGATAGGCGGTGCTTGACCCATGTGTGTGTGTGACACTGCCCCAGTGAGACGGGCAGTGTGGAGGCGGTGCTTGACCCATGTGTGTGTGACACTGCCCCAGTGAGACGGGCAGTGTGGAGGCGGTGCTTGACCCATGTGTGTGTGACACTGCCCTAGTGAGACGGGCAGTGTGGAGGCGGTGCTTGACCCATGTGTGTGTGACACTGCCCCAGTGAGATGGGCAGTGTGGAGGCGGTGCTTGACCCATGTGTGTGTGACACTGCCCCAGTGAGACGGGCAGTGTGGAGGTGGTGCTTGACCCATGTGTGTGTGACACTGCCCCAGTGAGACGGGCACTGTGGAGGCGGTGCTTGACCCATGTGTGTGTGACACTGCCCCAGTGAGACGGGCAGTGTGGAGGTGGTGCTTGACCCATGTGTGTGTGACACTGCCCCAGTGAGACGGGCAGTGTAGAGGCGGTGCTTGACCCATGTGTGTGTGACACTGCCCTAGTGAGACGGGCAGTGTGGAAGCGGTGCCTGACCCATGTGTGTGTGACACTGCCCCAGTGAGATGGGCAGTGTGGAGGGCAGTGTGGAGGTGGTGCTTGACCCATGTGTGTGTGACACTGCCCCAGTGAGACGGGCAGTGTAGAGGCGGTGCTTGACCCATGTGTGTGTGACACTGCCCTAGTGAGACGGGCAGTGTGGAAGCGGTGCCTGACCCATGTGTGTGTGACACTGCCCCAATGAGATGGGCAGTGTGGAGGTGGTGCTTGACCCATGTGTGTGTGACACTGTCAGAGATGGGCAGTGTGAAGGCCAGTGGGAGCATGTACAGCAAGCAGCCAGCAACAGCTCACCAGCAGCAGTTGTGGCAAGTGTTGAGCCAATGGGAGCAGCAACAACAGCAGTTGCAGCAAGGTTGAGCAGTCATGCCACTTGCAGCAGGAGCAAGCGAGAAGCAGCCCTGCCCTTAGCTGGCATGTGGCTAGTGGGAGCATGTGCAGCATGTATCGAGCAACTGCTCACCAGGAGTAGCACCAGCTGTGGCAAGTGCAAGGCTAGTGGGAGCATGTGCAGCAAGTAGCCAGCAACAGCTCACCAGCAGCAGAAGCAGCTGTGGCAAGTGCAAGGCCAGTAAGAGCAGCAGCAACAGCAGTTGCAGCAAGGTTGAGCAATCATGCCACTTGCAGCGACAACAGGCGAGAAGCAGCCCTGCCCCTGGCTAACATGGCCAGTGGGAGCATGTGCAGCATGTAACCAGCAACAACACACCAGGAGCAGAAGTAGCTGTGGCAATTGCAAGGCCAGTGGGAGCAGCAGCAACAGGAGGTGCATGCCACTTACAGCAATAGCAGGCGAGGAGCAGCCCTGCCCGTGGCTGGCATGGCTAGTGGGAGCATGTGCACAGTAGCAACATGACCCATGCACTTGAGCATGCCATGCACCATGCGCCTGTCACATCAATATGTTCAAGTGCTCACAAGCTGCTTGTCAAGTGTACTTGTTTGTTCCCTTCACTTCTCGCACGACTCTTTGGTAGTTCTTTCCGTTTAAGGGTTTGGTAGCTCTTCTGGTGTAGACGTTGGTAGCTCTTTTGTTTTGCTGTACTCTTGCAGTTGCTTCTTTGCAGTAGTGTCTCCTTGCCTAGCCCCTGAGTGGGAGTGTTGGAAAGCATGCTCTCCCGGTGCTGTGCATGAAGCATCGGGATGATAGGGCGAGATATTCAGCGGCTAGTCTGCCGAGTGTACGAGTGTGACTGTTGTAGTTAAGGCAGTTTCTTGCCAGACCTCGGCACCTTGATAGTGGTGTCCTGGTCTGGCCGTGCATTCTTTACAGGTAGGCGCGACCTATGCGCCGGTCTGTTGTGGCAGATATATGTAACCTTGATAGTGGTGTCCTGGTCTGGCCGTGCATTCTTTACACGGGTCCATTCCCCGAGTGCCAGATTCTCCCGACACAACCGCCGAACCCCCCAGCATTTCAAATTTGCTAGAGGTCACCCCCGCCATTGGCTGCACCCCTGATAAAGTCCGACCGGTCTTTAAGAGTTTTACAGCGATTTTTGTGCAGGGCGGTGCAGCTCATCAAAGCGAAGCTAGCGGGCTGCTCGGGCTGATGTGCACCTGTGCCGGGGCGGGCGGGGGTGCTGGGAGATCGGGTCGTGTTGTGCCGGAAATGGCCTGCTTAGGGGGGCTGTGATCAGGAAACAGCTATCGCGCTTAGTGGCCCAGCGACATGGACGGGCATTTATTTTTTGAAATTTTGTCGGGCGCAGGACCCCCCCTGACATGTGTTCTAGTGCTAGTGCTAGTGCTGGTGAGATGTATAAGAGTGATGGTACGGCTTGTGGCCTGTCCCTGCACCCGAGCAGCGTGCACCTCGTGTCGCGTCACCCCATGTCAAATTTCCTCCAAATTGGCACTTTTCCGGCCGCCATAACTGTCCAACCAGGACGTCGAATGATGAACTGCCAGTTTTGTGCGTTTCCTTGTGTGGGTTCTTGACATGTCTCGAAACCAGAATTGCGTTGTCATCATCTGTGGGCCGTCTGTGATGCTCCAAAGTAGACCCTCGTGCATCTTACACCCAGCCATATCCATTCTCCGCCTCATAATCAGCCTCCAGCTCCTCAGTTCTCAGCTCCCTCAACACCAAACGACGCAATGTCCTACGTTCCTCTTGCCTCTTCCACCCCATGTGCATGCGATATCGTGCATAGTGTGTGTTGGTCAGTTTGCCAAAGCACACCTCATCATGCAACAAATCGGGATGGAACCTCATCAACAATGCATAACACTCTTCGTCCTCCCTCACCTCCTGCACAGTGTCTTGGAACATGGGCATGGGCTTAAGTGGGGTGGTGGTGTCAGGCTTCATGCACGGTAGGCATGGCACCCTCATGCACGTGCTGCATGCACAACCAGCCATGGCCCATTGAGGCTGCTCCCTGTCAGCTGCTCCGTCACCTGCTGCTCCCTCAGGTGCATGTCTGCCTGCTGCTGTTGCTGCAGTTGCTGCTGCTCCGTCGCCTGCTGCTCCCTTAGGCGCATGTCTGCCTGCTGTTGCTGCAGCAGCTGGTGCTGCTGAGCCACCTGCTGCTCCCTCAAGTGCATGTCTGCCTGCTGCTGTTGCTGCAGTTGGTGTTGCTGCTCTGTCACCAGCTGCTCCCTCAGGTGCATGTCTGCCTGCTGCTGCTGCTGCAGTTGGTGCTGTTCAGCCACCAGCTGCTCCCTCAGGTGCAAGTCTGCCTGCTGCTGCTGCAACTGGTGCTGCTGCTCTACCACCTGCTGCTCCTTGCGTTGAATTTCTTCCCGCTGGATGTCATGCATCTGTTGCTGCAGATCTTGCAAGCGCTGGGTGTTAGCAACTTGTTGCTCCCTCTGCTGCAGGTCAGCCTGCAGCTGGTGCAACTGTGCCTCATAAGCACCAGCATCAGCCTGGGCCTTGGCCTCAGCCTCAGCAGCCCTGCGCTGTGCCAGAGCCTCTCTCCCTTTCTGGGCATTGGCACAGTTAGCCTTCACTCCCCTTTTCTTGCCAACCATGGCCTACACAGTGTCAAACACTCGTAACAGCTCAGTTCCAGCATAATTTTTACTAATTCTTGCCGTTCGTGGTTTCTCAGGAGCCACAGGCACCAATGCGGAGAACATCTTGTGCAACCAAGAAATAGGTGCCACATGTGGACTGTACCTGTGTTCAGCAGGAAGCCGCCGTCGCGGTCACGCTCCCAATCCATTGGCCAATCCGCAATGCCATCGACCTGCAGGGCGTTATTGGATGACCAAAGGTGACACCTCAGAGCAGGGGGCAAGGGAGCAGGCCGGGACGCAGCGGGTGAGCTTAAGGGAGGGTCTCGATGCGTGCTGGGACGTTGCAACACTGTTGCAACACATGTCCAGTCAGGTTGCGCCATTCACGCCGCTCTGGGTCCAGGCTGCCTATAGCCGTCGCTAAATGTGTGTGCGATGCTTCAGAACACGTCGCGTGTTGGGGGCCAGCCACCCGGCAAACCGCTGGGGCTGGCTGCACTCTAGTCAGGCCATCGCAAGCTCATCGCACCAATCGGCGACCTCATCCGTGCAGAAATGAGTTAGATGTGATGTCTTGAGCCATGGGGGTGCAGCCAATGGCGGGGGTGACCTAGACCGATTCTCAATTTTAGAAAAAGGGGTCAGCAAATTCGAAATGCTCGGCGGTTGTGTCTGACGGTTGGGTCGCCACGAGTCGTCCATTTGCGCTGCTGAGACGCTTCCCAAGCATCTACAGGGGTGCAGGAGAATCGTATGGGGTCAGACCGCGCATCGCGCCAGCCAGTTTTGCACACGGCCAAAAAGTGCAGCGGTTGGAAGCAAATGGAGCATTTGAATTGCTCGAAACTTGGGAACAGGCCCTTTGAAAAACTGAAAGAGTTTCATCGTCAGTGAAACTGAGCGGATGCCGCTGGTTCTCAGCCTATCCTTTCAAACGCGACTTGTCTGTAGGCCTGCACTGTTTGAAATGCAGAAATACTTAGGTTGCCAAAGGTCAGACATGCAAGCCATTTTAAAAGATGCAAGCCGTCCATGCTGTCCGTGGATCCGCCATCTGTGGCGTTTTCTGGCTTGCGCTTCTTCCGCTGTGGCTGTAGCGCGCTGGCGCCAACCAAGTTAATCACAGCACAGCCAATCACTCTGCAACACCCGATCTGCGATCTGACCGGGGGCACCACCCGGCACTTTCAGATTTTCAGTGAAAATTTTCATTGAAAATCTGAATGAAAATCTGAAATTTTCACAACACTGCTCCACACAGCACATTAACACCATTTGAGTCGGGCCACTAGTGGTCCCTAGTATTCCCGCTAGTGGCCACTACTGGTCCGGCTCAAATGGAGGCCCTAGTGGGGGACAAGGGGGCTGTACACATCTCAAATTCTTTCTCTTTACACATCAGGGGCCACAGACCCAGCTTGCCATTTATAACAATACAGCACTTTCCTTCCTTGTATTCATCAGGCATGTGTTACGCAACTATGGAAACTACGGAAACGTTGTACCTTCCCCGCTTTCCACTTCTCCCTGATGTGTTTGGGAGGTAGTGCTATACAGTTCTTTAGCTGCGGCGAGGGGTTGTTAGCATTCGCCCACCAGCTGCACTTAAGGTCGCCTTCTCCCACTGAACTATTTCTGCTGTCATGTCACACTGTCCTGAGTTGGTAAATTACTCTCCTTATACCCAATGCTACCCATGCACACTCCCTACCAACATTGCAACTGCCACTCAGTGGGCACCCCACAAGGTCTACACAAGGCACCAATACTGCCCATGCCAGCTCACCCACGTCAAATTAGCATTGCCAGGTCTCTACTTCCCATCCCTGAGGAACACCTGCCACATTGAGTGCCACACGTCTGTCCAGGTGGCATCTCACTGCCACCATGCTCCCCTTTACTCCAGACAAGATTGACACATTTCTCTACCGCCCCTCACCATGCCGTACTACTACTAATGAACTGACGTCTTGCCACCCTCAGCCATTTGACCTTGCACCACAACCAACCTCACAGCCTCCGCAGCCACAGCCACAGAGTCATGCCCTTGCAACAGCAGGTGTCACCTGGTCACACTTGGAGCTGGGGCTGGATCTGGAGCTGTGGCTCAACGCCGCACAGTACCACAACCATCCTGCCCTGCCAAGTGCCCAGCAATGCCATTGTGCCATTGTGCCAGCAGGGAGTGAACACCTCATCCTCCCCTCCTGTCATCTGCAATCCCCTTCCGGCTGCTGTCCTTGGTGCTTCCCAGCAATACTACACCACCCCCCTGCTGTTCTCCTTCACACAAGCCCCAGCTTCAACCCCTTCCAGTCACTGCACGCTGCAGTTCCCGCTGCCGTCCTGGCCCTGGCCGGTGGCCGGCTGAGCGCGCCGCCCTCCCGCCGCACTGCAGCGCTGCGCATGGCCCACCAGCAGAACTGCGTCCGTGAACTCCTGGCCACAACCAGGGCAGCGGAACAGCTCCTGAGCAGCAGTGGCAGGCCAGGGTGCAGCGGCAGCAGCAGCACCACGCCCTGGGTACACGCCACCCCCTCCCAGCTGCTGGGGTGCACTGCTGCTGCTGGGGTGGCGGTGGTCCTGCCCTGCGCCCTGCACTGGGAGGGCGCCCAGCCGGCTGCCACTGGCGGCTGAGGGGTGCCACTCTTCCACGTGTTGGATGAGCCGGTCCACGCTGGCAAAGCGGGCGCTGCACTGTGGACACACCTCTGGCTGGGCTGCGGCTCCCACTGCTGCTGCTGCTGGCAAGGGGGTGCTGGAAGGCAGCTGCTGAGGGCCGGCTGTGTTAAGGGGAGGGCGAGAACCCAGTAGAGGGTTGCTAACCTGCAGCCAGGCACAGGGCAGGGATACCATGGCTGGCAGGGATGCCATGGCTGGCAGGGATGCCATGGCTGGCAGGGATGGTGGTCAGAGGATGACAAGGCCCGCACAGGGTGTCAGCAAATGGCTGCACACAGCGCACTGCATATCTGGCAGCAACACGACATGCAGTGTGCAGAGATCAGGCAGCAGACAGGTAGGCAGGAGGTAGGCAGCAGGCAGGATGCAGCTCATATGCATCCATGTGGCAAGGCAATGTGGTAGCCAGGTTCACAAAGCCTGGTGATGTGCAGCTGCAAAGTACCAGTGCAGAAAACAAGCCTCAGCCAAGTATTTTCTGCTCCCTGGGCGCAACCACCCTGTCTGAAGTCGATGGCAGGCTGCGGCAGGCTGCGGCAGCTGATGACGCCGCTCTGCTTTTGCACACATGGCAGCTGACACCTCACCATGGTCTCTGATGTCAAGACTGCCTGACGGCCTTGCGCTTTGCTTCCACTCTGCTGTGCCTGCAGCATCTGCTTCCTTCGCTCTGCTGACCCTTTCACAGTGTTGCCTGGATCTGAAGCTCCCAAGGCCGCTGCCACAGCTCCCTTCCCTGATCCCATGGCTGCAGCAGGGCTGCTGGCTGCTGGGAAGCGCAGGGCACTTTGCACCTGGCCAAGAAATCCACGCTGCCGAGCTGAAGCGACTGCAAGCTGCTTGGCCATGGCTGCAAGCAGCAAAACAGCACATTGTGTTCAGTGCTGCATGACAGATGATTGGCACGAGGTAGTGCAGCCCTGTCATGCTTACCTTGTGCTTCGTCGCAGCCATGATCGCAGGCATGCCGGTGTTTGAGGCAAACTCTCTGCTGGCAGAGCTTGCAGTGGTAGGTGTTGCTGGTTGCCAGCTTCTCCTTGCATCCATGAACAGGACACCTTGGCTTCTTGTGGACCTTGTTGTAGTTTTGAGGGTCGCAGCCTGACTTTGTGTGCTCTTCAAAGGCTATGTTGGCATCTCGCCCATTGAGCCGCACAGACTTTGCACACAGAGGGCAAACAATGAGCTCTAACTGCTTCTCTCCTGCCTGCACCGCACCCATGCCTTTGCATGGATTAGCTCACGCAGAGGAAGGCATAACGTTACTGCCCACCTTCTCAGCATTGCTGCCCACCTTCTCGCAAGCATGGTTGCTGTAGGTCCGGTGCTGTAAGCAGAACACGCGCGAGCAGCAATCGCACTTGAAGGGCAGGAAATCACGTTGCCCGCAATCTGGGACGCTGCAATGCTCGCCGATTGCCATGAGGTCGTCCCCCATCGTGCTCAGGTCTGAGAGAAGATAAAGTTGAAGTGATAAGCGCACAAGGCCAGACACAGAGCTCGTAGTTAGGTGGTTGGTTGTTTCTCTGACCCGACGCGATGGCAGATACCAGGTTGCTACCCCAACCTTCAAGCGATTTGCGGGTCTGTATTATGAAGTAGTGCGGAGTGCAGAGTGGCGTTGACCGTTGACTGCGACGTACACAGTGCGTGCCTGTGTATTTGAAGTGGATTGCTGTACAACTCTAGCGGCGTTATTAGACCATGGTACGAGTTATGTGTAGCTTGTGTGTACATGGAGCTGCCTGGACGTGCCTCTCGTGAATGGCAAGTGTTGCATTTGCAGGCCTGTGTGACAGTGCTTGGCGAGAATGGGAAGATATGGCCAGTCAAGCCTGTGCCAGGTCCAACTGGCTTGCTACTGACGCTGAGCTCACCATCAGCCACAACCAATGCAGAGATACGGCAGCTACAGTTCAGCACAGTGGCGTTTGACAGCCGTGGCAACCATGTAGGAGCAGTCGATTCCCGAGGCTCTGTGTACAGTTTCAACCTGGCTGGGAACCGTTATGTGAAGCTAGATCGAGTAGGCATGCTGGCCACTGCAGCACTGTACACAAACATTGGAGGCCAGCGCTGCCTCTTTATCGGCTTCCAAGTGAGTGCGCCCCAACCTCCCCATGGACCGCACAACTCCTCAGCAGCATCTGTATGCTGGTGATTAACCTGTGGATCCCTCCTGGGTGCCCACCCTGCCACCACCGCTGCTCCACTGCTGCCCATGCACATGGGGTCATGCACATGGGGTCATCCCACACCTCCCACTGCAGCCCATGCTGAAGTGGCTGTACCTGCACAGGATGCGTCTATCAGGGCCTATGACGTCAGCAAGGGCACAGTGCTGGGCATCCTCAGGGAACACCGCAAGTGAGTATGAAGCGTAACAGCCCCCTTGTCCCTCACTAGGGCCATGAGGAGATGTGAAAGCTGCACATAGGAGATGTGCATAGATGTGTACAGCCCCCTTGTCCCTCACTAGGGCCTCCATTTGAGCCAGACCAGTAGTGGCCACTAGCAGCCACTAGCGGGAATACTAGGGACCAATAGTGGCCCGACTCAAATGGTGTTGATGGGCTGTGTGGAGTATACCCAATGCACATGGACATGGTGCACGAGTGCCTACCACCTACACTATTGCCTGACCGCGAGGGCTATGTGAAGAGTTGGCATTCAACACATGCACTGATTGTAAGCTGACGACGGCTCAAAAGGGGGTCCACACACTACTGTGCCTCAGCAGGTTGCTGCTACTGCTGTGGCTGGGCCTTGGGTGGCTTGTCTCGCAGCCGCTTGTAGCCCAGGCCAGGGTACTCCTTGCCCTTGGCTGGCAGAGCTCCCTGGTCTGGCCAGTAGCACAGCTCCAGTGGCCGCCACCTGCTCTCCCCAATGCGCTGCATGTTCAGCGCTGCATTGCAGTCCCTGTCCAGCCACCTGCCTGGCTGTGGTGCTGGTTTGGCTTTGGCAGGCTTGCCCTTGGCCTTGCCTTTGCCCTTGGTGGGCTGGGTGGGCTCAGCTGCCTGCTCAGCCTGGGTGCGCTTGCTGCGCTTGGCTGGCGGGGAAGTGCTGGGCCCAAGCTCTGAGGTTGCTGGCTGTGAAGCTTCCTGGCTGCTGCGTGGGGCCTGTGGGGGCTTGCGGGGGGCCACTATTGAACACCACATCAGGCCCCGCACTTGCTTAGCATGCCGCTGGCTCCAAGCTGGGCGCACCAACCGCTGGATGACCTGGCCTGCTACTTCAACAGCCAGTGCCATGTCCTCAACAGCGGCTAGTGTGAGGGAATGTGAGACAATGGAGCAGGGGCGGGTCCAAGCCCTGCATCCCCGCGCCCTGCCCTCGCAGCCCAGTCCAGCACATGGCGGTGCGAGCGTGCACCCATGAGCTGCTCACGACAGCCGTGGACGGGGCTGTGATCTGGGACATCAAGGTGGGAGGGCGTGCCATCATACACAGGCATGTGAAACAAACCCTCCCTGTCTCCCAATGAGCATGCCTGTTTGCCTGGGCCTGTGGGACTGTAGCCTGGGTGCACAGGCATGCACAAACATAAGGAGGGTCGACCACCCTCCCACTCCAACTTTCCGTGGTCATGGCTGCCTCATCACAGGGGCATCCAGGCAGGCCCCACTCATGTGCTGGTCGCGGTGCTAGTGGTGTTCCTCACCTCCTGCTGCTGACATGGGTTGACATGTGGTGGGACATGGGATGACAAGTGGATGTGCAACCACTGCACCTTGCCTGACCCCTCTTCACTAAACTCTGCTGGTGTGGATGTGGCGGGGCAGAAGCTGAGCCGGCGGCGGGCGCTGGGGAACGGCCCCTTTGGCCTGGTGCAGGCGCAGTTCACACCTGATGAGCAGTGCATACTGGCGTTGTTCAAGGTGGGGCCTGAGCCAGCTGCCCTGGGACAGCTAGGCCATCATCATCATCATCATCATCATCTTCGTAGTAAAGATCATCCACACTATCATCTTTGTACTAAATATCATCACAATTGTCATTATCATCAGCAGCAGCATCATCATCAGCAGCAGCAGCGTCATGATGTCCATATCATAGATCATGAACACCATCATCATTGTCGGAGCCAAGGCCCGCTGTGCAACAACAGCACAACAACACTCCTTACATTATATCATCACAAATATCATGAACATGTCATCGTCAAAATCACAGTCAACATCGTCAGTATCATCGTCGCCACAAGCTGCGACCCACTATGACGCAGCACCTGTGCAGGATGGCTCGTTCTTCGTGTGGCATGCAGTCACCTCCCAGCTGTGCCGCCACTTCAAGCTGCTGGGCTCCAGCCAGCTCAGCCTGCTGCAGCACACCTTTGCCATCAGCCCTGACAGCCAGCTACTCCTCGCAGCCGGCCTGCACCTGCCCTTCCTGCTGCTCTACAGCCTGGTGAGGCTCCAGCCCCTAGGGGCAGCTGCTGTCACAGCCTGCTGGCAGCCCCTGCTGATCAGGCTCACCATCACCACAACACCAGCACCACAATGACCTCTGCCGCCACCAGCACCTCATGAAAGCTAAGATCCAAAGAACCAACGTCCAGGCTCGTTTTCCCAGGCATGGCAGCCACGTTTGCTGCGCCTTCCACATTCGCCCTCTATTGATAGCAGTCAGGGTGCAGTGGGTAATGCTCCCTCCTGGAGCCGGCTGCCCTTGCTCAGACTTCTGATGACAGCCCAGTGAGGCCCCTGAGCCAGGCTGTATGTGCTGATTCGATGATCATCCCACCATGGACAACAGGAGCGTTTGACGTCGCAGCCATGGGTATCGTTAAAGAACGTCCCACGGTGGCTCTCTGATCAGTCCAGAGCCAGGGCTGCCTTGCAGACGTCTGGCAGCCTGGTCCACGCCATCCTCCTGCCCACCATGCCTTGCGCCGGTGGAGCCACGCAGCTGCAGTTCCTACCGGACTCCTGCACCGCGGCCGTGTTGTGCAGGTTGGTGAGGGCAGCTCTGGTGGCTGATCTGTTCTGGCCTGGGCTCAGCCTGCTGCCAGGCCAGGACTGGCTGCCACCTTCCCCTCTGTGTTTGCAAGACAGCCAACACCAGGATCACGGCCTTACTAGCCACCGCAGGTGTACTTGATGCGATTGGGATGGGACCCTATGCCACCTGCCACCCCTACCCTCACCACCATCATGGCTGGAGGCCACCCTGTCTGGCGTCTCAGTGCCAGGCAGCCAAGTATGGCAAGCAGCTCAGGGTCGCTGTGACTGGGAGATGGTGGCAGGGTTCACAAGGCATTGACCTGATGGCCTTGATGTGTTGTGCAGCAATGGAGACGTGCGCTTCATCAATGTGCGGGAGGGTGCTGAGGTGGCTCACGTGCCCATCGCCCTCGCCTGCCACAAAGCCAGCTTCATGTTTGCTATGGATGGCCTGGCTAACCAGCTGGCGCTCCTTGCTGATGGCAAGGTAACTAATATCCCAGCCCCTGACAGCAGCACCCTTCTGCTGCTGCTACTGCTGCTGCTGCAGCGCCACATCTAGCTCCAGGGTCGCTGCAGGCCCCCTGCCCAGTCTTGACACCCCTGTGAAGCCCTACCTGGCCTCAACACCGCGCCCTACCCGCCTTGTGTTGCTGCAGTTGCTGATCTACGACCTGGCGGCTGTCAGGGCCAATGCCACCAGGGTGCTGCCCTTGCGGGTGGTGCAGCCCAAGGACGTGGACAGCGTGTATGCTGAGGTGAGCTCCTAATAGGTTGAGCTCAAACTTAGCCCTCAAAACTTAGCCCTCAGACTTAGCTCAAACTGACATGGCCCAGGTTTATAACCTCAAATTTATAGCTTGACGTCACTGGGACACATGGCTCAAGTAGAAAAGTCTGTGTATTTTGTGCGCAAACTACTGGTCAAAGCTCGCTTTTCATAGTGCCAAATGAAAAGTTTTTCAAAGATGGTGTTGTAATACAAACGCTACGTACAGCGCTAAGTACTGACTCTAATCCCCTGTGGCGCCCTCTGGTGTGGCCCCCTGTGCTATGTCCTGCCCAGGTACCCATCCGTGGTCCCACCTCTGACCTGGAGGAGGACTTGTCGAAAGACCAGACCCCTCAGCAACTCAGGAAGCCCCTCCAGGCTGCAGGCAATGGGACAGAGACTGTGAAGCCAGCGAACCGTGGGCAGCAGCCGGCCTATCCTCTTCCATCCGCACATGACCCAGATGCCAGCAACAGCCGGGAGGACGTGGCTAGCAGGGACGACAGGCAGCTGCGGCCAGTCACACATGTCACAGCTGCCAGGACGGCCAGCCCCTCGAACCATGCTGTGGCGAGAGTGCGGCCTGGGTCGGGAGTGGCAACGCTGGCAGCCACAGGGGGAGCGCAGCCGCTGGACAGGAAGCAGCTGCAGTGCCTGCTGCTGCAGTTCGGGGAGTACCCAGCTAAGCACCGCCTCAGCATCTGGTAGGCCTCAGACCCAGCAACCTCCACCATCACCATCATCATGACCACCATCACCAGCAACATCATCGTTGCCTAGCATCCGCAGCACCCCCGTGAACCGTTCCGCTCTTTCTCTTCTTCCTGGTGGTGGAGGCAGGCAACGCCCCAGGCTGGAACCTATCCCTGCATGCGCGCCAGTTCTGCCGGAGTAGTCTTCTTCTTCGTCTTCCTTCTTGCTATAGGATCAATAGCCAATGCCAACAGCTTCAACAACGGTGCCATGGCTAGTGTGAGGGAATGTGAGACAGTGGATCAGGCCAGGGTATTGTACCAGCACACTGAGCAGCGGGTGCTATGCTTTGAGACGTCTGTGGCTTTTAAAGCAACTGAGGGCTGTCACGGCTCATTCTCACGCAGTGATTTCTCTAAGCAACACCCGTACCTCCCCTCACATTGCAGCAGGTCGCACTGCCACCACTATAGCCAGCTGCTGTACCCTCCCTTGGACCCAATGACTCAATGTTCAGGCTTGCATGGCCAGACCTGGCGCATGTCAGTGGTGTGCTGCCTGCAGTGCAACAGGTTCTCTGCAGTGCTCCCTGCTCAGGGCTCAAGGGCTGCCGCTCACTGCTGGAAAATTCTGTGCTGTGCAGGGCATTCCTGCTCCAGCTGCCAGGCAACGCTCAAGCCTTTCAGGTTGGTGGGCACAGCCTGTTGTGACCTTAGCCAAGGAACTCAGCCCCATGAAGGAAGGCTTCTCCACCGCCTGGCCTGTCCACCACCCTTGACCAGCCAGGCCAGGCAAACAGGACCCGAGGCCTTAGTGGACCAGCCGGTTGCTACTACTGCTGCAGCAGCTGCGGCAGCTGCCATGGTGGCTGCTGCTGCAACTGGTGGTGGCCAAAGGCAGGGACGGCAGCGGCAGCAAGGGGGGCAGGGGCGGCGAGGGCAGCGAGGGGGGCAGGGGCAGCAGGGGCGGCGGGGGCAGCAAGGGGGGCAGGGGCGGCAGGGGCAGCAGGGGCGGCGGGGGCAGCAAATGGCTGGGCCTGAAGCCCCTGGGGTCAATCGGGGAAACATATACAGTTTCATCATCACTGCTACCATCACCAAGGCCACCATCATCGCCTACACCCTATGGCATGGTGTCGGCACATGTGGCCTGGCTCGCAGACATTGGTCAACAAAGGCCGGCATGCAGCCTACGCCAACCTACATAAGCAAGTGCCGCTCTCCAGCCCAGCGCTGCTGTCCCGATTAGGCAATGCCCTGTCCCAGCTAGCGCATTGGTGCCCAGTCTTTGGTGAGTGCTGCATCCTGCTGTTACCCGCCTCTTGGCCTACCTGCCTGGCCATCTGCTGCTTGATGACTGAGTTCTGCACTCCATGCTGCTGCACTCTCTTGTGCTGCCTCCCTCCCACCCATTGAGGCCGACCGCCTGTGGAAGCTGGTCTTCGTGAACTGGCTCCGCCCTTGCTCCAGCTGCTGCCCCCAACCCCTGCCCCGTATCTTACCCCTTTAGAGAGGGACCACCACAGTACTGGAAGCTTAGAGGGGCTCAGTGCCTGAGCCTGATGCATGCCGCCTAGTGTTGCTTAAGCCAAGGTGTACCGCCACTGCTCCTGCTGCTGCAGCTTCTGCTCACGCTATGTCCTTGCATGTGTCTTCACATCACGCCAAGCTCAGGTCCAGAACAAGCTATGCATGCACAACTGCCTTACCCTGCCATGTCCTGACCTGCCTGCCCTCCTTGCCTCTCCCTGCTGTGCACGCCCTCCCTCCCCCTCTGCCCCCACTGCCCTGCCTGTTCCTGGTGCATGCAGCTGAGGCCGGGTTCATACCCGGGCTGGTGTTCCCCATCGTGAAGCTGCACGCTGCGGGGGGCACCTGCGCCACCAGCCCTGCCTGCTTCGAGATGCTGGCCACGCTGCTGATCAACTGGACCCCAGGTGTGGTGTGCAGCAGGCCTGTGCCCTGCATGGCAGCACTGTGTTCACTGCATCGCGGCAGGCATGCTGGTTTAGGGCTGCTACTGGCCAGAGCAGGGAGCGCTGCCAGCCAAAGGCAAGGAGTATCCTGGCCTGGGCTACAAGCGGCTGCGAGACAAGCCTCCCAAGGCCCAGCAGCAGCAGCAGCATCCTGCTGTGGCACAGTAGTGTGTGGCCCCCCTTTGTTGAGCTGTCATCAGCTTACAATTAGTGCATGTTTTGTCATGCCAACTCTACGGGGTAGCCCTAACGGGTCAGGCAATGCTGCAGGTGGTAGGCGACCTTGACCATGTGTATGACATGTATAGGCCATGAGCATGCCATGCGATGGGAACTCCACACAGAAAAACACTGTTTTGTAGTGGTCCACAATTAGTGTATTCGATTGCAATGAAGGCTCAAGGTTGAGGGCCAAGGTGCTGGTTTAGGGCTGCATGGGACAAGCTGGGATTGGGCTAGAGATGGAGCATAGGGCTGGGACAAGCTGGGAACGGGCTAGAGATGGGAGGTAGGCGTTGCGGCAGGCATGCTGGGTCACACCACCACGCAGCATGTCAGCCATCACGTGACACGCATGCTGGGCCAAGCACACCACAGTAGCACTCAGCCCCTTGCCTGGCAGCGTGCGGCAATCAATGCGGCAGGCATTCGCAGTCTCCTCTGGGTTGTGGTCAGCCTGGTTTCCCTCTTTGCCCAGGACCAAATTTCTCTTTCTCTCTTCAAGCAATGAAGAACATAAGTTGCTGGTGGGTGCAATGCTACCAACACCTGCTGACCTCCATGGGCTCGGCTCCTCTGGGTCGTGGTCAAACCAGGGCAAGCTCAAGGGGCCGCTCACAACCCTATCCTGGGTCCTGTGCACTGTTTGTCCAGGCTGGTTTGAACACTTTCCTGAGCCTCCTTTGGGGATGCTGACCAAGCTGACCGCGCTGCTCACCTTCCATGACAATGAGCTGGTGCGTGGTGCTGGCTGGTGAACATGGCGTCCCATGCATTATGATGGTTTGAGCTGATGACAGGGCCATCACTCTTGTGGCCATTTGGCCTTCATCCAGCCGCAGCCTACTACAACAGCAGGCTCATGGCATGCCCATGCCATCAGCATCACAGCTGCTTATCACAGGAAAGACCCACTCCTCAATGTGTGAAACCACCGTCATACCACAGCTGTCTTGGACATACCGCTGCCTAAACGCTACCAGCCCCAGCACCACACCCAAGGCACATCCTTGGCGCCGCCCCTTGCAGGAGCACCATGCCCGACACCTTGCCTCAACCAGCAGCCCCTAGCCACGGTTTTGGTGGTGTGGCACTCTGCAGGTCACACATCTTCAAGCCATGGCGCCAGCTGGGCTGCCGGGCATCCTGTGGGTCATGTTGCAAGACCTGCTCAGCTCTGTGCTGGCACAGCCTGACTGGCTCAGGGTAAGGGCTGCACAGGGTGGGGCAGGGGAATCTCCCCAGGGGAACAAGTCGTGGTTGCCTGAAGTGTCGTCAGGGTCAAGCTTAGGCATGTGTGGTTCAGCACCTCCCTTATCGGCCCAGTGGGCAACAAATACCACACAAAGGCAGGATCAGGTCCCCTCACTAGGGGTGGTGTTTTGTCTGTGGAGAGGTATGTTCCCATGCACATGGCATAGGCGCCTTGTACCTACACTATTGCCTGTGGTGTATGCAAATATACAGCTGTCACAGTCCATGTTAACGTTGATGGTAAGCTGTGCTGACCCAGGTCACGGGCCCTAGCCCTGGCCACAAACACAGTGCTTACTTGCTGCAGGGCCTAATCTTAATGCTGGCCCCAACCCAGTCACTAATCTACAGCATGTGCTTGCATGATCTACTGATTGACTGATCTACTGAAGTGATCAGTGGTCGGCTGGGATTGACCCTCCTGTGGTTTACCACATCCTATCTGCTATGGCTCGTGCTTGTGGCTGCAGCTGTGGGACCACTGCATCACTGAAGGACCTGACTTCCTACCCTACTTTGTGATTGCCTACATGATTGGGCTAAGGTGTGACCCTGGCGGGGTCCTCATGCAATGCCCTGCTGAGCTCATGCTGCCCAGCGCCAGCAAGTGTGGAACAGGGCATGCAGGCATAGTGCAGTGACATGCTTGCGATATCAAGCACCAAGCACCGGCAACAGGGGAAAAGGTGGTTAGCTAGTCAGACCAGCCCCTGACTGGCTTGCACCAGCAGCTGGGGTAGAGGCGTATGGCCAAACCCGTGAATGGTTAAGGTTACGATAAAACATAGCGTTATTTGCTATCCTGTCCATGCCCGAGTGGCTCTCAGGTCAGGCCTGTTGCAGCGGAAGAGTCCTGGCGCGCTCGCTGATTTCCTGGGCAAGCCTCCGCCTATCGACTGCAGCAGGTATGAGTCATCCCGCTTCCAGCCATCGTTCCCGCTTTTGCCATGTTTGCCATGTCAGCTATGGCCATGTCAGATATACCAGTGTGTCAGTGGCAGCAACAGCTTCCATGGCTGTGCATCGGTGGCCATGCAGTCAGTGTTTGCCGTGTGATCACCACATGTCATCAACACCAGCTCCTGTTCAGGCCAGAACCATTCCCCTGACCCTACCTCGTGCCCTTTTCTCGACCTGCGCAACCTCATTCACCGCAATTGGCCGCAACATGGTCAATCTTACATTGTGGTGCAGTTGCTCGACAGGCCAACAAAACTTACTCAACAATTTCGGTGCAGTTGCTTGACAGGCTCAGTTTAGTCGGCTGCTTGCGGGCGCATTGTGAGCTTGTCTGAGAGAGTATGGACATGCCAGCCCCCTTGTCCCTCACTAGGGCCTCCATTTGAGCCGGACCAGTAGTGGCCACTAGCAGCCACTAGCGGGAATACTAGGGGCCACTAGTGGCCCGACTCAGATGGTGTTAATGGGTTGTGTGGAGTTTACCCAATGCACATGGACATGGTGCATGAGTGCCTACCACTTACACTATTGGGTTGGGCGGCATATCATGACCCGCCATGGACATGCCAGTCTGATCGCATGGTTTTTTCTTGGTCTCATGCCAGTTTGGTCAGGAGGTAGTCGAAGATATACTAGATGGTAAAGTTGACGTCTGTGTAGCTGTTGTCTGTTGTGCAGCAACCAGTGCAACAACAATGTGTGAGTGGCCGGCTGTCATGCTGCTGCTCAGGCTGCTCCAAAAAGCATACCGCTTGCGGCAGCACACGCCGGAGGCCCTGCGCCCTGCAGGCAACAGCTGGAGTCCCTTGCCCCCCACCGGCAACTACCCAGAGTTCACGTCCTACCCAGCTGCTGCTGTGCAGCTGTATGTGCAGGTGGGTTCAGCCTGGGGCCCCATCCAGTGGGTGCAGCTGTATGTGCAAGCCCCACCCAGTGCAGGGCCTGCTGCTGCTGCCCAGCTCCTTGTGACCAGAAATTCTGGCGCTCAATTTTCTGGCGACTGAAGGTGGTTGTGGGTTTCCCGACTGTGGCCACAACATAATGGCATAATGTAATGTAATGTATCAAAAACATGTATACAACATGCTGGGTTGTGCTCTCTGGATCAGGATTGACCCAGTACCGCCTGGCTGGCACTGAGCTGACGGGCACTGAGCACTGCCTGTTGCACCTAGTGTCCCTTGTGTCTGCTACCTGGCTGCACTCTCAAGCAGGCTTGCCCGCACTGTCAGGCACTGAGTTTCCCTGCCCTCGCCACACTAGCAGTACACAGAAAGCTGCCTGATTTTTGCCCCTCTTTTGCAATGACCATCATAATCACCCTATCACTGAGTTGAAACAGGTTGTGTTCACATCATTGAGTAGGGCTCCAAGCCTGGTGCTCAACAAGAGTCCCCTGTGAGTCAAAGGGCATGCAGGCTGAGCTAGGCATCACCCTCGCACCCTGACTGTTGTGTTCAGGAGCGGCAGCGCATTGCTGAAGCTGAGGACGACCTCGCCCGGCGCCGCCGCGTGGTGTCAGAGCTGGCTGTGCGCAGCAAGGCGGTGGCTCTGCATGCCAACAGCATGGCACTGGAGCGCCAGCAGCTCACAGCCCTGCAGCAGGAGCGGAGAGAGCAGCTGCGGCAGGTGACCCACATCTCCAGCATGACGTCACACACCCTCACCTTTGTCACTCTTGCCCCTCAACTTGTCACTTTCACAGCTGCCTTGTCAGCCAACTTTTCATCAATTCCAAGTCTTTTGCAGCAAGGCAGTTTGCAGTCTGCACTTGCACCTGTTGAAATGCATGTACCTGTTGTGCCATGCACTGCTAATGGCTGGGGCTGGTTGCTGTGGTGGTGTGGGGTGGTGTGCAGGTGGAGGCGGCTATGGCAGGCGAGCTGCAGAAGCTGGAGGACAAGGCTAAGGAGGAGAAGCTGAAGCAGGTGGGCCAACACACACATCTGCATGGCCACCCAGCTGCTGAACTCCTTAACCCACTGATTGACGGTACTGGTGCTGGTGTGGAAACTGGCATGGGTATCAGTAGTGGCACCTGGAAGCACATGGTGGTGGCACATGGCTACCCAGCACCCAGATCTTCCATCACTACTGTACTGGCCAAGCAGCCTTGCCGCTGACAGCTGACGGTGTCAGCGGTGTCAGCCATCATGATCAGCATTGGTACGGCGCCACCCTCCTCACAAAATCAGGGGACAGCAGGAGCCTGCTGCCATGCCTCCTCAATGCCTCCTCACGCCTCTCAACCCCCTGGTTAGAGGTTAGATGTTCATGGTAGACCAGCACCTTGGCCCTCAACCTAGAGCCTTCATTGCAGTGGAACACCCAGTGTGGACCCCTACAAAACGGTGTTTTGTCTGTGTGGAGTTCCCATGCTCATGGCATACGCATGGCTTATACATGGCATACACATGGTCATGGTCGCCTACCACCTACATTATTGCCTGACCCCTGACCACACCACGACTACGACGGGAGGGTGCTACAACTAAACCAAAGCCCCACCCCAGTCAGGTCTGGGAGTGCGATCGAGATCGAGCCGGGTAGTGAGTCCCTCCTCAGGCAACACAGCAACACAGCTCAAGTTTTTTGTCTCTGACAGTTTTTGTCTATGACAGCTCAACAAAGGGGGGGGCCACACACTACTGTGCCACAGCAGGCCGGGTCTTGGGTGGCTTGTCTCGCAGCCGCTTGTAGCCCAGGCCAGGGTACTCCTTGCCCTTGGCTGGCAGCGCTCCCTGGCCTGGCCAGTAGCACAGCTCCAGTGGCCGCCACTTGCTCTCCCCAATGCGCTGCATGTTCAGCGCTGCATTGCAGTCCCTTGGTGGGCTCAGCTGCCAGCTCAGCCTTGGTGCGCTTGCTGCGCTTGGCTGGCAGGGGAGTGCTGGGCCCAGGCTCTGAGACTGCTGCCTGTGTGGCTGCCTGGCTGCTGCGTGGGGCCTGTGGGGGCTTGCAGGGGGCACTACAGGGCACCACATCAGGCCCCGCACTGGCAGTTGGAGGCGGCTCTTGCTCCGCGGCACTGGGCCGTTTCCTCGGAGGCATTGTGCCACTGCGCTCATATTAGCTCATACCTGCTGATACCTGCTCATACCCGTGCGTCACTCACTCTCACACCTCCAAAGGGCGAGCCTCCAAAGGGCACCTCCAAAGGGCACTCGCAACAGGCAACAGCAGTTGATCAGCTCTGAACAGGCAGCTCATCCATGGACACCACCGCCCAGCCCAGCCCGGCCCGGCAATGCCCTATTGAGCGCAGAGCCCGTGTGCCGTATTGCTGCCTGTGTAGGTGGCCATTGCTGAGGCTGCGCAGCACCAGGCACTGGCAGCCATGCGGAGGGAGTGGCAGGCGGAGCTGAGCAACCTGCAGGAGGATGTGGCGGCACGCCGCAGGCTGCTGGCCCTGCAGGTCAGCTGTGGGTCACCGGGCCAAGTCAGGCGGCTGGCCTCCCCTCTCTTCTCCCTACACTGATGTCTTGTTATCCTCCTACCGCTCTCATCTCCTTTCAACGCCTGAGGTGGTTTAACACCCAGGCATCACTCATGCAAGCCTCACGTCTGCGCCCTTGCGGCTGCCCTCCACCCCTGCAGGTCCAAAGCAAGGCAGAGGACGAGGCCATTGCCCAGCTGCACTTCGCCGCCCAGCAGAAGATGTCAGCACTGGATCATGAGGTCGCCCAGCAGGCCACCCTGACCAAGATGCGGGACGAGGTGTGACACTGCAACTCTGGCCCACCTCTGGGTGTCGCAGAGGCATGATGTTCCAGGCACTTGGCAGATGCACCCTCCCAGTCAACAGCATGCTGATGCAGTCTTGGATACTGTGAGCCGCCAGACAGTGCACATGGGGCTTTGTCGCACGCATGCTCTCTGCTTGCATGGTGTGGAGGCCATGTGGCTGCGTCTGGCCATTGCACCAAGGCTTGCCACGGCTGCTTGAGCAAGGTCTGCTGTGTCTGCTTGTGTGTGGCCTGCCATGGTGTTGCTTGACACTGGTGCGCAGGCTCAGGCTCGAGCTGCAGAGCTGGAAGCTCGGCAGCGGGCCAAGCTGAAGGATTGGGAAACAGAGGATGAGGCACGGCGACTGAAGGCACAGGTGAGGCAGCAAGACGAAAGGAGGGAGCAGGTGGCTGCCCCACTCCATGGCGTGCTCAAGGGTGCAGGGACCTACCCTGCTGCAGCTACCGGGCTCAGCCAGCTCTGCTAGCCCACCTTCAACCACCAGAGGTCCCCGGAGGGCTACGATGTAGAGTTGGCATGTCTTGGATGCACTAAGTGTCAGCTGATGACAGCTCAACAAAGGGGAGCCACACACTACTGTGCCTCAGCGGGCTGGGTCTTGGGTGGCTTGTCTCGCAGCCGCTTGTAGCCCAGGCCTGTAGATGTCTAGCTGCATTGCTACCATGGCAACAACATGGCTGCATTGTTATACTGATTAAGCATGGCCAGGTGCCCTTGGTGCCTGCAGCATGAAGATGCCCGTCGGATGCGGCAAGCTCAAGCAGCTGAGGACGCTGCTGCCCAGGCTGCGGTGCGCAAGGAGCTGCTAGTCAGCCAGCTGGCAGTGGAGGACAACATCCTGCAGGTAAGCAGGAAGGCCCCACGAAGCAGCAGCTGCGCTGGCCCCACCATCAGCCTTGTGTAACAGGCCTATAGGGTGGGCCACATCACAAGCACTGAGCCTACTATGGCATGCTGCTGGCTAGCCTGCGATTGGCAGTTGCGATGTTGCTGTTGCACTTGGCAGTTGCAATGTGGCAGTTATAATGTGTCGGCTGTGACTCTGGTGGAGTGAGGTGTGGAAGGGGTTGCTGGAGAGGTTGAGCTTTCGTTCCCTCGAAAACAAAACCCAGTTTGTCTACATCAGCACTGTGTGTATGCATAGGGATGCACAGGACGGGCTCGGCTACTGTGTTGGGCTGACACCCATTGTTGGAGAACACGCGACAACAGTTGTAAGAACATGTCTACAGAAGTTTTGCGATGATTTGAGATGTCAAAAGCACACAGCTATTGTGCTCCTGGACAGGCTCTGTCGTGCCTGACATTGGACGTCATACTCTGCTGGCAGCATGCAGGATCATGGAGTGTGTGGGGGTGTTGCCTGGCGCCTGTTGCTGGCAGGTGGATGCTGAGCGGCGGCTGCGAGCCCTGGCTGAGGAGCAGGCGGCCCTGACGCAGCAGGTGCTGGAGACAGAGGCTCAGCGAGCTGCAGCTCGCATGGCTGCGGACGAGCAGACCCTGGTGATGCAGGTAGGTCTGGCGACTTCATCCTGTACCTAATGATCCATCCTCATGATACCCCTCACCTCATGCAACCGTGTCTGGCCAGGCCTGTCCTCCCTCACCTCATGCAGGCAGGTCAAGCCCAAGGCCTACAGCAGTCTAGAGCGAAGGCCTAGGGGCCCTTGAAGCAGGCATGGGTACTGGGTACTGGGTCAGGGCATAGGGTACTGGCAAAGGGTCTTGGTTCAGGCCCACTGACCGCCTCGTGGCTGCCAGGCGACAACACCTCGGCGCCATGCTCGGCGTTTAGACTGGTAGCGTCAGGACTGCATAGCTTAGCCTGGTGCTGATCACATTAGGGCACTGTTTTGCCTGCAAGCCTGCCACTGCTGCCCGGGGCCGCTGTGTGCTGCCCTGTAGGCCCAAGCAGATGCAAGCTGGCTGGCTGCTGAGCAGCAGCGCCGGGAGCAGGTGCTGGCACTGGAGCGTGACACTCTGCAGGCTGCGGGCCAGCAGGCCAAGGCGCGAGTGGCCCAGACTGAGGCCCAGGTCAGCGCCGCAGGGTGACCTCCGCAGGAGACAGGAGACGCAGCCCCATGCACCAGGGCCGCATGCACCTGTGGCACGTGCAGCTGGCTGGGCATGGAGCACGAACTGGCTGCCTGATACATAGCTGCATGCAACTCTAGATGCTCCTAGGCAGAAGGCTGGCCCTACCATTTGTGCTGCTGGCTGACTCCTCCTCTGCGCATGGACTTCACAGGTCAAGCTCTTCAGCGACCAGGCTGCACTGTTGGAGCGGCGGCGTGCCCTGGAGGCTCTGAACGCAGAGCAGGAGCTGCAGGTGCTCAGGGGGCAGCCGGGCAGGGAGTCAGCCAGGCAGATAGTCAGCCGGGCAGGGAGTCGGCAGGGAGTCGGCAGGGCAATAGCTCACTCACCTCTATGAGCAGGTGCAGCTACTCTTGTGTAGCCTGCACTGTGCCTTGACAGCCGGAGTCCACTCCAGCACTGAGTGCCCCTGCTGTGTAGCTTGCAGGCACATTTCTGTCAGACTCACCCAGCCATGTCTAGGCTTGCATGCTGCTGGCATGCCATGTGTCACACTTCTGGCACATGGCCAACCACTCATCGCCACCCGGGACTACAGCCTGCACTGATGCTTCAGCCACACGGCACCCCAAGCCACACACACACACAGAGGAGTGCTGACCTGGCCTGACCTGTGCCTGTCCTATGTCGTGCCTGTCCTATGTCGTGCCTGCAGGCGCGGCGTGTGGTGGAGGCGCTGGCAGTGGAGCGGCACCGCATGGCCCTGCTGGCCCAGGAACTGGAGGGCAAGGAGCGCGCCCTGGCAGCCAGTCTGAGCCACGCCCAGGAGATGGCCAAAGTGCAGGTGCTCGTAGCCCTGCCCGGCGCATCACCAAACGCTTTGCCTGTTGCCCTGTGCTGGCCCTCACTGGCTGCTCCCTGAGTGAGGTCACCCTGTCCCTTTGCCATGCTGGTGCTGCGGCCTGTATGCATGCCCCTGACCTGTTGCCCCTGGGGAGGATTGCCGTGAAAACACAGATTGATTGGCTATTGGAGTGTGAATAGTGTGACAATTGGCTTGTCTGCCAGTGTGGGGCCCACTGCCTGCCCCTGCCTGCTCCTGCTCCTGCTCCCTCCCTGCACTCCTTCATGGCTGTCAGACAGCAAAGAACTCCTTCATGGCTGTGCCTCACCCCTGGTGTTGCCTCCTCTTGGTGTCAACCTGTGGCGCAAGCAGACCAGGCGCTCTGCCCAAGCTCAGCCGCTGGATGAGGTGTGCGCTGCCCTGGCCGCCGCCCAACAAGCCGACATGGACACCCTGAAGCAGCACCACCAGGCCAGCCTGGCCTCCCTCACCACCCACCATGCCCAGCAGCAGGTGAGGGGAGGAGTCCTCATAAACATGCCTGGGCAAGGGCTGACAGCCATCCCTGGGAAAGGCAAGGGTTGGCAGACATTCCTGCACTGCACGCCGTGTGATCAAGCAGGGATCAGCAGCCCACCCTGTGAGCAAGCAGGATCAGCAACCTGTTGGCACTGGCTGACCCCTTGCTTGCCCTGGCTCACCCACTCCACTGCTCCACCGCATGCTGCCAGGCCTGCCAGCCAGGGCCTGGGACGGCTGGCAGCCAGCCGGGCCCACCTGAGGAGCTTCAGTCCCTGCAGCAGCATGTCAGCGCCCTAGAGGCAAGGCGCCAGGCGCTGGAGGCAGTGCTGGGCATGCCCACCTCCGCCTTCTCAGCCATGGCCTGCGCCTCGGACCAGGCGCCTCCACCCAGCACCAGGGTGTCAGCCGCAGGGGGCGTCACGGCAGCCATCTGGCCGCTGCAGCGCCCTCCCACCTACAGGGCAGGGGCGGCTGCCGGTGAGTGAGTCACACTAATCACTCTCTACCACCTGCTGCTCCTAGCCCTCTGCTTGCTATACACAGAAAAACGCCCAAGTGTGTCACTCTGGAAACCTTGATCGAAGTTGTTACAAACCGTATAACAGATCCTGGCTACGTAAGATCGTCCCTTCCACGGGGAGACTCCTGCTCCTAGTCCTCCGTCGATGTTGATCTCTTCGCCCAGCACCGTCTTAGTGTGCTGCTGCTGGCTGCGGCTGCTGTTGCTGTTGCTGCCTCTACTGCCACTGCTGCTGCCGCTACCACCAAGGCCTGTGCGACTAGAAAATACACTGCTTCTACAACAGCTCCTAAAACACCATTGCATATCCGCTACCATGGCTTGCATCTGTACACTGCGTTGTTTGTCTGACTAAGAGTCATGATGAGCTGGGTGATGCTGGGGCAGGGACAGAGGTCACTGCTGCTGCGGCGGACACTGTCACCTTAGCTGCTGCTGGCCTGTTAGCCCCAGATGCTGCTGCCATGAAGGCCCCTTGCCTTGCGTGTCTATGCTACTGACCCCACCCTGTCAACCTGTCTGAGTTGCACCACACAAGAAAATACGCGAGGTGCTGACGCTGACCTGACTAAACTGACCTGCCTGCCAGACCTGACTGGCCTTGTGTTTGTGTTCATGCGTTGTGACAGGGCTGAGTCAAGGCACCTCCTCCCAGAGCCAGCACCACAGCAAGGACCACCAGGACAGGCAGAATGACCCTATGGAGCAAAATTATGTTCTTGATGATGATGATGACGGTGATGATGATGAAGCTGCACAGCAAGCTGCCCGCCTGGTCCGGCTGCTGGCCTCTGAGCCCAGAGCGTCCTCCTGCTCCTCACCCGATGCCACCCGCACCAGCCGTAGCAGCAGCGTGTCGTCCTTTGCTGCCTCCACATCTGCCTCCATCCCCACCTCTGAATCCCTGCCCTCCTCTCGCCGCCAACCCCCTGTTCAACTCAGGCCTGCAGCAGCAGACAGTGAAGCCAAAGGACTCTCCACCGCCTGCATCCCTGCTGCCACCCCGGGGCCAAACAGCCGCAGTGGCAGTGGCAGGGCAGCGCAGCTGGCCCCATCGGCTTCAGAGGGCCCTGACGCAGCTTCCCAGTGGCAGCAACCTCACCTGGTCCTGAACCTGCCACACCTGGGCTGGACAGACCTGATCGGGCCAGCCAGGCCAGCCAGTGAAAGCAGCCACTGTGGGAGGCCCCAAGACCCACGCCTGCCGTCAGCACTGCCAGGCGGTGCAGCTGCATGGGTCAGGCCTGACATGCAGCTGCAGTCAGGGCGACAGCCAGTCACCCCAGTGCAAGGCGTGCAGACCTTTGACCCGAGCTCTAGAACGGCACAAGCCGCAACACACACCAGCACACCCTCCACCACCACCAGCCATACAGCCAGCCATGCAGGCAGCCATGCAGACCGGCTAGACCACCCCCCCATGAGGCAGTATGCCTGCCAGGCACCCTCCCACACCTCCGCAGGCAGCGACCCATCCCTGCCGCCGCCCCAGCCCTTCAGTGCCAGCACCACGCCCAGCCATGCCACTGCCGCTGCCGGCGCTGGGGTAGGCTGCAGTGCCAGCCCCTCCTCCCTGGCCACCAGCGGCCTGGCCCCCAGCAGCAGCCACGGCTATGGCCGCATGGGCGCTGCCGCAGTGACCACCAGTGTGGCAATCCGGGCTGCCAGCGGCCCCCTGCCCTCCCTGCAGCCATCCGGCTGGGCTGCTCGGTCCAGCCTCACTCAATTCACTGCGGTCACCATGGCGAGCACTGGGCAGGCAGATGAGGTGCAGTCCCGGGTGCTAGGCCCTGAGAGGCAGGCCAGGGGGCTGGCTGTTGCCCTGGACCGCGGTGCTGCACACCGCAGGAGCAGCAGCAGCAGCACCCCGGCTAGGGCCATGAACACCCAGGCTGTGGGCGAGCTTGGTGAAGGGAAGTGCTCGGGTGTGGTGGTGGCAGCGGGCCCCAGTGGCTCGCCATCAGAGTGGCAAGGCCTGGTGGGGCCCGAGGCTGCAGGTCACACCCCTTCCCCTAGCAATGTGGACACGATGCGGGCGCTGCATCTCCAACGCATGCAGCAGCAGGACCCGGCCGTTTTGTCAGCGTCAGGTAAGGGCTGGCCTAGCTGCTCACGGGGTTGTGGGCGGGGCGGTTGTACCATTTGGGAACATACCAGTACCTGCTGCTGTCCAGATGCCTCTCTTTGGTGATTGCATCTCTACTCGAGCTGCTGCTGCTGATCAAAGTGGATGTGTTGTTGGTGACGGATGTGCCAGTCATGGTGGTGATGGGGTGGTTTGTGATTCAGTACCATGCAGCCAGCATAGTCTTCTCTTACATTGTTAGGAGTAGATGGCCCCGGACGACAGCTGTCAGTGGGCTCTGTGTACCTCTATGGAGCAGTCTGCCAATGATGCCATGCCCAGGTGGCCCATGCTGTGTGGTTGGATCTGACTGCATGTGCAGCTGATGACATGGCTGGTGTTGCCCCGCAGATGAGGTGTCAGACGTGGATGGCTTGCTTGAGCGTCTCAGGCGTGACCTGGATCTCACAGAGACCGAGAGTGAGATGAGTGAACTGCCGTCCAGTACTGGCAAACTGCTGCGCCGCATGGGCATGAACCCAGCAGTCGGGGCTGAGCAAGTGTTGATGCAGCAAGCTTGTGCACATGTAGTGGTGGACATGATTGTTAACGCCTTAAGCGGGCCGGGTGTCTAGGCCTGATGAGCTGCCATAGCTGCTTGAGCACCACAGGGCATCAGCTTGGCGGTGCCTGAAAGCATGTTGTAAACATTGTAAGACATCTAAGTGACGGTGATGTGCTGAAGTGCAGCGGCAGCATCACCCACCAGCGCATCCAATTCATTCCAGATTACGCCACTGAACGCCATTTGTCTCGCTCCGCTACGCCGCACTGTAAGCTGTCTCCGCTGATGACTCCGCTGAGGTCTCCGCTGCAGGTCTCCCCTGCAGGTCTCCCCTGTCAGCAGCTAACCAGCAGCTAAGGACGCGTCAGCAAATGCAACGGCTGTCAAAGGACGGACACGCGCACAGTGTGACAGCGGACAGTATAAAAGCTCCGTTTGCCGCAGATTGCCATCTTACTTGGCGCAGGCATACGTGCCTGCGCCGATTACCGCGCGGACCCCAAGCAGTCAGCCCCGGTGTGGGCCACGCTGGAACCATCGCTTAAGCGGTGCGGAAGGAGCCCATTGAAGGTGAGCTCCGACACACCACAAGCAACACCAGCACCGCACCAGCACTAGCACCGCAGTCCAGCAGCCCCGCAATAAAGCAGCCCCGTTACGTACTTACTAACTATTGCCCTATGCTTGTGCTTGTGTCCGCAGATCGACGCGCCAAGTCCTGACCGCGCATTAATCCTGACACACGGCACGTACACACGGCACCTCCCTAGTTTTGATGAGGAGCCCAGTGGTCTGTCCCGGGAAAGTGCCATCTTCGTGGGGTTTGCAGTCATCAAGGGTGCGACCGAGGATGCTTCAATATGATTGTAGCGGAGTGAGATTACCCACAGGCCAACATGTTGTTCCTTGTTGAATGAGTTTTGTTGGCCTGATGAGCTGCCATACAGCCAACTTACGACGTGTGATCAGTCCAGGCTCACACGTCATTGTTGATCAGGGCGCCCTTCTACTTAAGGCGGACACCTAGTCTGAGGTCCTCCTCCATTGCGGTATTCCATGTGTATGGAGCTTTGCTCTTATCCGTGACTGAGTCAGTTTCCTGGGCTATTGACGCAGTCGGCTCTCTACCTGTTGTGCAGAAGTGCAGGGGGTCACCAGGATAGGACGGCAGGTCCCAAACGTTCGGTATATTGTGTGCAAGAGCTCCACAGGATAGGATTTCAGGCTCCAAGGGTCAATGTCCTGTTATGATTCTGCATGATACTTAGACCACATGGCTGCCATGCTTTGCTTTCCAGGGGTAAGCTTTCTGTTACTAACAGTGTTAGATGGGACCGGCTGAGACTGGGGATGATGCCGATTGTCAAGCAGTGTTCTTACATCCTCAATGCATGCGGGCAAGACAACGCATGGCACACGCAACGCGGACAATTGTCATGTCCTAATGCGTGTGCTGTCATAATGCGTGACGGCAATGAATCCTGTTGATCTGGTTGACAACTAGATAGCGGTTCAAGGTGTGAATGACGTCAGGAGCTGCGTGTTTTCTTATCTTGCATTCGGGCGTTCCCAACATGGGGTTGGTAATGTTCATGCAAGTACTCTATCAATACTGCACTATTTTCGATAGCGTTTGTCACATTGGCAGCCGTAACTTATTCCGCGTAATCTGACCATCAGCGCTAGCCATTGGAGTCTTTGCTCGTGTACTGCCACATGTGCCCGCGAACAAATCACATCGGCGAGACGGGTCTCCTTGGCACGGTGCGCCACATCCCTGTGACCCCATCTATCTAGCGTAGTGAGCTGGTTGTGCACAAATGGAATGTCCGGCCAACACCCAACGCGATGTCTGCCGGGCGTGCAGGGCACCTTGACGGGGTGTTTGGAACATCTGGGCGTATTCGCTTTCGCCAAATACACCATTTGGGTCGGCGCACACTAAGGTATCACCGGCTTACACCCCCCCCTCCTCCACTGTGTCCTCCACCGTGTTGCACCAGCTGCACCCATAGAAAAAGCGATACGTAATGTTTGTTCTTAACCCATTGGCGCATCTATTGAAACAAACCGCACATTAAACAACCCAGGCCTCTATCAGTTTGACATCTTCAAGGTGACATCATGTTTTCCAAGCAGAATCAGGGCCACGGGGCTGTGGGGTGGCAGTTGAGCTATCAAACTTTGCACGCAGGTGGATGGCATGTAGGGGAGTGTAACTCTGAGAGGAGCCGAGTCAAAACTCGGTCATGGTGTGGAGCTGTGTTACTGACTGCATGGCTCAGGCCTTGAGATCGGCTAAGGGAGTTGAGGGTCACAGACCAAAGTGGGCGTTTGGCTTATCTGAGTATGAGCGTTTGTAACAATGTCTGAGAGGAGCTTAACCTAGTAAGTAGCATGCTGTAAGTCCCAATGGTTGAGCTGTGGCATTGCCCTCCAGGTATGGGGGGAGGTGGGCTCAGTGTCACATTCCCGCAACCGCTCTCCGATCCGACTGCTGCTGTCGACGCGCACGCTCGCGTAGAGCAGCCTCAGCGACGCGGGCGGTCGTTAGAGCGCGACTGGTTAAACTAACTTCCTGCTGTTTTGGGCCTTTAACGTGCTTTAACCAAATCTTTAACCATCTTTAACCAGTCTAGCCTAACACCCTGACGACCCGGAGTGCGCCAACATCTAAGGCACGCTGCAAGGCACATGCTCCGCTGTGGCTCTCTTGTGTCGTCGAAATGTTTGACACACACAACTGCAGCCCGCATAGCAGGCAGACTAGCTTGACGACCTTCTCAGTGGCATTGATGACGACTGTGTATCTATCCTTTCGCAATGTCTGTGAACGCAACAGCCTCGCTTGCAGCTGTGCCACGGTAGGATCAGGTTTTCTGCCGCGGAAAGGCTGCGTGTTTACATTGGGGTCGAAGTTAGAGGCTTCGCCCTCCATCGCGACTGCGGAGTGCGACCTGGCGGGAGTGTTAAAGATTGGTTAAACTTTTTGGCTTGGTTAAAGATGGTTAAAGATGGTTTAACATTCCGGGTCACGCTCTAGCGGTCGTAGCGATGACTGCATGCTCCGCAACGGCTCGAATTTAAATCACCAACTTTGATGCTTTGCTGTGCACGACCTACTGAGTGTAAAACTATTCTGGATGGTCGAAAGGTAGCTGGCCGGGTTAGCTACATTGTGAATCATTTAGCATATTATTTGGCGCAGTGAGTGCAGAGTTACAGCCGTCCTACTACCAGGGGTCGGTTTCCTGTCATTTTTAAACAGTTGGGAACACCTGACTTGCATGGGCGGCTTGCGTATGGCGCTGCATGTGCTTTGCCTGTGCGCTGCCCGCGCGTTGATGCATCAGGTCACAGCGCAGTCATCAGGCGCGACACAATTCTTAACCAGGCCTGGCCCGATACAATGGAAGATACAGAGATACAGTGACTGTAGCTTCTCTGTAATGTGATACTGTATCGGCTGTATCGGCCTCTTTGGCCAACCAACTGGCCACGCCGATTGGATACTAGCCGCGATGGCGGGTGTATCACCTACGAAAGGGCCTGGTACTCGGCAACAGCGCATTAGTGCACTTCTGCGGCATCTTTGCCCCAACCGGGAATCGCACGTGCAACAGCTCGCGCTTGTGCTGCTGGGCCCTCTCATGCTTTTCGAGGGCCAAAGGAGCCGTGGTACAAAGTGCTTTTCCATAAGGCTTGCGGGACAAAGGACATCCGCGCTGGCAAAAACATCAACCACTTGCTGGCACACCTTAGCACGCGCAAGTGCAACTTCAAGGAAAGCGAGGCAGCCAAGGAGATGGCCAAGACCGACGACAACGTCAAAGAGTTCCTGGAGAAGGTAACAATCGCCGCCATCAGTCTTGCAACATGCTTGTGCAGTGTGTCAAGCGCCATAAGCCTGCCTCGACATCAGAGCCATAATGCAGCCAACCGACAGCATCCGCTGAGCAGGGAGGCATCCGCTGAGCAGGGATGTATGCTACCGGCTCATCTTTCAGAAGCGTAGAAGTTCCTGAGTTTAAGGACCTCATCCATGCGCTACGACCGGACTTCATCATCCCCACTCGCAAAAAGGTACTCTTTAAATGCCTACCCTACTGCTGAATGCCTAGGGGCAGCTGCAGGGGTAGCTGGCTGCTGGTCAGCCTGGAGCTGGGCAGGGGCAGCTGGCTGCTGGGCAGCCTGGAGCTGTGCAGGGGCAGCTGGTTGCTGCCCAGCCTAGAGCTGTGCTGGGGCAGCTGGCTGCTGCCCAGCCTGCAGCTGGCTCCTTTGGGTGCGAGGAAGCTCAACATGCATCGCCCAATGAATCTTAACATGCATCTCATGAAGAGTCCACCTTCTCTTATCAGCGCCAAACTGTTAACAGGTGGAAAAAACCTCAGCGATCCAGCGCATCTATGAATGTTATAACTACCCATGCGCCTTGCATCCATGCACAACACCAAACACCACTGTACAACAAACACAAGCCGGGGCGAACATCAGCACCCAGCAGGCCCTAGAAAATGCATACGACAATAAGAAACAAGCATGCCTCAGATGAAACACTAGCTTCTGACGAAGGGGCTGCTGTCTCGTGGCTGCTGCTGGTTCAGCGTTACATCAACGCATGTTGTCCAGAGCCACATGTCAGGGGCTAGATTGCTGCTGTGCCAGTGACTCTGCTAGGAGCCTAATCAGGGCACTCTGGCACCCTCCTCGTCACCTCTGCGGCTGGGCACAGGCAGGCTGGTGCGCAGGCTCGATTGTTTTCGATTGTTTGAGTGACCAGTGATCGAGTTCCATGTGTCGCTCAGGAGGCCCCCGCATACACAGGCATGCGGACCAGGCCCCCCTTCTTGCCCGTGGTCATGGCTGCCCCGTCGTACAGACTCTCTGCCCGCTCCTGCAGCCAGCATGAGCAGCAGGCCGCACACTGTGTCACAGCACCGCCAGGAAGCCAGCACCTCCCTGGGCATTGGCTGGTGTGCACCAGTGTTTTTTTTTTCGTTCTGCCCGGATGCATGATCTATAGGCACCTAGCAGACCTGCCCTACATCCTGGAGCGTCTGCCTGCAGAGGGACAGCTGGTGGTGTGAAGCAGTTTTCAAGAAGCTGCCATTGGGTGGAGCCTGAGTCACACCGTACAGGGTGTGATGCTCGAGATATCTAATCATAAAACCACCTGGTTCCACCTATCAATGACACTAACGCAATGCTCCAACCTAGTTCCTTGCTGCAGCAGTTTGTTATGCACACACTTTGCCCCACATGTCACACATATCCCACATATCACACCCACGGTGGCCCTCTCACCTCGCCCCGGTTGCCCTTAGTCCTTGCCGGCTTCTTGTGAAACTTGTGCTCCGCCCGCCTCTGCTGCTGCTGCTGCCCCAATCCTCCCTTGCCCAGCGCGCCTGCCTGAGCTCCGCCCAGATCTCCCATCAGCAGGTCCAAGTCAGCCTCATCAAGCTGACCCAGCCGGCTTGCCCCTGCCTGACCCCCCGGCTGCAGCCCTGGCTCTGCCACCCCTCCCACCACATCAGGTCCATGAGAGGGGCCAGCAGACACAATCCCCACCTGCCCCTGCCTGGGTTGGCTGCCCACACTGCCTGCTGGCTGGGCCTGCTCCTGGCTGCCAGCTGTCGCTGCGGGTGGGGCTCGTGCAGGGAGTGGGGTGGGGGCTGGGTTCCCTGCCGCAGGCCCACCCTGAAGCCCAGAGGGGGCGGTGCTTTGCAGGGGCTGCAGGGGCTGCAGTGTCTTGGGGTGGTGCACCAGCGGCACATAGGCAGGCGGGGTGCTGCCGGGGGGCAGGAAGCAGTGCAGCAGCTTGCCGGCCGTGAAGTCGCGTAGGAGCTGGCGTCCTGTGCGGTGCTCGTCAGGCAGGCCGCTGCCAGCAGTCCAGCCTCGCAGCATGGCCAGGGCCCTGCCAGCAGAGGGCCAGACAGCTACTTGCACCGGGGCCAGGGCCCAGCGGCGGCTGAGCAGGCAAGGTGGAGGGCTGGTGCAGTGTGCTAAGACCACAGCTGGCGGGGCCACTGGGCAGGCTACTGATCATGGGGTCATGCTGGCTGCAGGGTAACAGGGAGCTGTGTAGACGCTTTGTGACGCACAGTGTGACCTCACTCCCTGTCCCCCTGTGTTCCTGGTCAGTGGACCCTCGACCTAGGGAAGAGGTGCAGCAATGTCGATGCCCAGAGTCATAGAAAACATAAGAGTATATGCTAGAATCTGGGTCAGATGTGAATAAACTATCAGCTTTCCTATTCCATCCATTCTAAGGGGCTGGTAACTTTCTAGCACTGACTCTAGGCTCACCTTAGCACTTGTGACGCAGGTGCAGGTGTGGAGGCTGGCAGGTGGGCCGGGGCAGGTGGCAACCTCAGCCCGTACACAGCCTCTATCTGCGTGAGCACCACACAGGACATACTCGCATCAGCACAGCACGCAGCCAGCCAGCCAGCCAGCCGGGCAGGCAGGCAGGCAGCAGCAGGCGTGGTGAGTGCATGGCTGGGTGAACGGACAAGGTCAAGGTGAGGGACGGATCCAATGCAAGTGGCGTGGTCATTGCTCAAGGTCAGACATAAAGTGAGCCCAAGGCAAGGGAGGTGGGAGGCACGTCCTGATGAGGAGCTACAGCCCACCGACCTGAGCCCGCCCAACCCGTTGCGACATGATCTCAATGGGTGACCGCATCTCAGTCAGCCGGTCAATGGGGATGACGCCGGCCACCACCATGTCAGCCTTGCTGCGCGCAAACTTGGGCATCACCAGGCCTGTGGTCAGGGGGCAGCCGGACCTGAGTCAGGCAGCTCAATGTCAGCCAGAAGCCTGCCAGCAGCTCCATACATGGCTGAGATGCCTAGCTCGACCAGTGCCCTAAGTCGAGCAAGTCCTAAACTTTGGGAGTCCTACACCTTTGACTAAGCCCCAGCATTCAGACCTGTGGTGCTCCACACATGCATGAGAGGCTGAAGGCTCTGCGGTCTATCATCCACTACCACCACCCCTATTAGCAGCAACATCACCAATTGAAACACCATCGGCACCACCACTACCACCATCACCACCCCTATGACCACCACAGCTGTGCCCCACCAGCCTGCCCCTCACCCCACCCCACCTGGGCAATCGCACAGCGCCATGGTTGGGCTCACTATCAGGGTCTGGAAGTGCTTGGTCTTGCCCGGCGTGGGCGCCACAGCCGTCTTCTTAGCGCCAAACAGGGCGTTGATGGTGGAGGACTTGCCCACGTTGGGGTAGCCCACCAGCCCCACCTGTTGTGCAGAAACAGCAGCCAGCAGAGCACAGGCGTAGGCATCATGAGCAGAAACGAGGGATAGCTATGCCCACACAACAACGGAATGTTCTTTCTGCAACATCGTCATTTGCACAACACCATGGGGCCACGCGCCTCCTCATACTCCTCATACAGAAGCCCCATCTAAAAGTACAAACGGAACCCACCGTACTTCTTGTACAAAAGTTCCATCTTGTACAAAAGTTCCATCAACCACCCACCTGACTGTTGCCACCTGTAAAACCACCTGTACAGCAGCGCTGTGTGTCAGCCACCACCCATCACCCACACTGTCCCACACACGCACCACCACCAGCACATAAGCATCTACACACGGCACTGCGCGGGACCTCTTAGGGCCCCAAACCCACCATCAGCCGCCTGTCTTTGTCCAGGCTCCTGGGATCATCTGGCCCACCAGCCTCCACAGCAGCCCTGGCCCTGGACTCCAGAGCTGTCAACAGCTCGTCATCGTCGAGGATGCGGGTGCCCTCCTCCGCACCCTCCTCCTCATCCACCTCTTCCTCTTCCTCTTCGTCACGGGGCACAGGGCCTGCCTGAGCCTGGTGGCCGTCACACTCATCACCGCTCCCCTTCAATGACGAACCTGAACACCACATACGCAACGGAGTCAAGGCGAGGCTGGCGTGTACCCTAATACATACACCATACTTACACATCCTGATACATATTGTACAGCCTGGGCTTGCACCAACCTGTTGCCACCTGGGACCAGCAAGCACAGCTGGTCAGGGGTCAGCAGGTCATCTGGCCTTGACGTCAATGATGGCAAATTGGCCAGCGAGCCTTTATGTAGCAAACATGGCTTTCCCGTGGCTTGCCCATAACCCTGGCAATGCCAAGAACATGCGCCATGGTGGGTTCAGCAGCTGTGCCCGCTCCTCCAGCCTAACCTGTTCCTCACCCTCTCCACAGCCGTCCTGACCTCGACATTGGTGTATCACACCTGAATGCCCAGGGGAGCTGCTGCTGGTCACAGCTGCATTGCGAGCAGCTGCCTGGCGGGCGATGCGCACGAGGCGGCGCTGCTTCTGCCGCGCCTCCCGCAGCTCATGCCAGTCCAAGCCCAGCTCAGCAGCCTCTGCCTTCAAGGCCTGGTGCTCAGCTGTGACCAGGGCAGCGCTCCAGAAAAGGTAGTCCAGACCTATCTGAGGCGATAGCAGCAGCAGCAGCAGCAGCAGCGTGTGAACAGCTTGTGACCAGGTCATGAGGGTTGAGCGAGCTTAGGTGTGATGATTGTCTAGTTAAAGATGACCTGGTTATGAGTGGCCAATTTGGTTGCAGGTACACCCAGGCAAGACGAGCCAGCCGACCTACCCCCCTGCTGCTTGCAATCCTGCCAGCTCACCGCCTGCTGCTTTTCACCGCCTGCTGCTACCTTCCAGACCTTACCAAAGTCAGCACATCAAGTGGTGTATACAATGCTCACTGCTGCACTCTCCTCATCCCACCTTGTCAAAGTAGGCAGCCCAGCGGCGGCGCACACTCAGCGGCAGCAGGTCAGCCTTGTTGAGCAGCAGCAGGGAGGCCTTGCCAGCCGCCAGCTCCTGGGCATACGCCTCAAGGTCAGGGCAGCGGTACAACAGAGGGTCACGCGCATCCACCACCTGCAGCAGGCCAGCAGGCAGGCAGGCAGGCAGGCAGGTAAGAAAACACACAGCTCAGCAGGCAGGCAGGCAGGCTAAATGTCAAGACTGGGTACAAGAGGGGAGGCGGATGGAGCTGAGGGCTGGAGTTAGGGTTAAGGTGGAATTAGGTCAGCCCAGGTTAGGGTAAGGGTCAGGGTGCCAGCCAGCGATGACACTCTGCAGGCCATTGCTCAGCCTCTAGACATCTCCCTCGCCGGCCCACTGGCTCCTCTACCCCGCTGGCCCCTCTACCTCCTCTGTGCCTTTCCGCCCCTCCTAGCCGCCTCCTGGGCGCCTGCAGGCCCCTTGCTCAACCTTTGAGCAAACAGTCACGCCTGCCCGCTAGCCCCTCTACCCCTATGTGCCTTTCCGACCCTCCTGGCCGCTCCAGCCCCTCTGGCCGCTGCCCTCGCTGCGCCAGCGCACCTGCACCATGATGTCTGAGCGCTCCAGCACACGCCACAGCTGGCGCCACACCTCCAGGTTCTTCTCAAAAGGGGTCAGCACCAGCCGTTCCTCATCCTCCAGGCTGGCAAGCTCACGGCGCCAAGACACAAAAGCAGCACGCTCCTGCTCAACACAGGGCAGGCCAGGGCTGGCTAAAACTGGCAGGGCTATAAACACAACAGAGCTAGGCAGCTTGGCGGTACAGGCGTGGGTAAGCAACAGAACCAGGGTACAGGGCAGGTGATGAGTTGGGTGTAGTGGGGTGCAACTGCCGTTGTTCATGCCTCCCATGCTCCCTTCCCTCTGACCTGCGCGTCCAGCTGCTCAGGTGTAGTGCGCTCGTCCCAGGCAGGACGGCGCGGCAGCTTCAGCCGGTGGGCGTGTCGTGCCTCAGCCGCCTCCCTTTCCTCAGTGGCACGCTGCAGCCCAGCCAGGTCAGGCCCAGCCAGATCAGGCTCAGATTGTTATCTGACACATGGGCCATTGCATCTAGAGTCAGGGTCAGGGTACCAGCCAGCGATGAAACTCCATCGCTGGCTGGTACCCTGATTTGGCGTGTTCAGGGTCCCCAAACCCAACGCCAATCAGGGTAGCGTCAGGGCACCTTCCAGGCCTCCATAAAATACAAACGCTTGCCCACTGCATTGTCCTCTTGCCTGCCCACATGCACTGCCCTTCTGCCTGCCCAGCCACACTCAACCTCTGCCTGGGCCAACACAACCACCACTCCAGCCAGCGCTGGCAGGTAAGGGGATGTGACCACCCTCCAGATCTACCCGTGTTGGTGCATGCAGCTTGGGAAATGCTCGACCCTGCCTGCTCCATCAGTGCTGCCTGCTTGCTGACATTGAGCTGAGGCGGGCGGTGTGGAGCTGAAGCTGCGGGCCTCACCTGCTCCTCCAGCTCTGTCACTGAACCTGACGACACCACAATGACCTGGGTCCGCTCTGCTGCAAAGTCTCGGTCAGCCATAGTAGCCTGCAGGGTTCCAGCCATGCCTCAGGCAATCAGTGATGCGAGCTGGGCGATGCAAGCTGGGGCGATGAGGTGTGGAATGGCCTGCGAGGGCCCCTGCTTTGCAAGTGTGAGCTGAGCTCACCATGGCCATGAGCTCCTCCAAATCATTCCTCTCCAATACACTGTTCATGACAGGAGGCTGATTGTGGGTCAGGGTGACATGCCGTGTGCGGTCACCGCCTGTGCCACTGCCCAAGTACCCCTGCATGTGTTCAGGGCAGCTCAGCTTAGCACACAACTGCTCTCTGTTGCCAGGTGACCATCTCTGGGCTGGTGATGACAACCTTCTTGTGCGACGCTAGCAGCGCCTGGCCGACTTTCGGTCCTGAGCTGCGAGCCTTGCCATTGTGCTTCGTCATAATGGGGCTTTACACAACAACGGGAATCCGCCCAACCCCCTGCTCCCTTGCTGGGAACTGCTTCCAGCAAGGCTCCCGGCGGCACGTAACAGAGTGTGGTCTACACTAGGATGCTTGCGACAACTGCGCGAAAGACGCAGGCCCCAAGGACTATGTGGAAGCCTGGCAACGTTTGCAGGTGCTCAGACCAACCGCCAGTCGGTTAGACCGGGCTTCATTCCCGGATATGTCCTTGAGTTTGGCCGCTCATGCTCTCAGGGGTATCGGATACTCAGCCAGGAGTCGCTGCCGTGTTGAAAGACGAGTATGCATATTTCCTAGAGTTTGCTGCTACAGTGATCCAGCGGCACTTCCGTGGCTACCTTGTGCGCCGTGACTTCTATCGACAGGTGCGACTCACAAAAATGAGCTAGCATGCTCGATGGCACATGTCAGCTGGCTAGGAAAGGGTCACAAGCTCAGAAGCTCTGCCCTGTCGCAGCTTAATGCCATCAAGAGGCAGCAAGCAGCAGCAGAGGAGAATGAAGCCAGACTATACCTGGTGAACACAGCAGCACGCATCATTCAACGTGCATGGCAGAGTTTCCGCAACAAACGCATCTACAGGTTTTACCGTGACTTGATCCAGTTCAGGTGAGCTTGTAACCAGTACATCTGCGGGATCCAGATTAGCCTCCTAAGCCAGCCATGGCATGTTTTTGGTGGCGCTGATTCTGGAGCAACGCCATGTCCGGCAGATGCCATGTAATGAGGTTGATGATGGCATGCTATATGTAAAGAGAAATGAGAAAGGCTGTGGACACCTCACACTGTTTAGGGAACGAGGAGATCCCAAGGAGATGTTGCGTGCCATCAACCCTCGTGAAGCACAACTGGCAGACGCTGCTGCTGGGGTCCACGTGCGGTTTCGGCTGGGAGGGAGCATGTTCCCTCCCCTGGTGTTCTACAAGATCTACACACACAGGTGCTGCCAGCCCCCAAGCAGGGCAGGTACACCCGCCAGTCTGGACTGCTGCGGCGCTTGCTGCTGGCAGGCCAGGCCTGGCTATAGCCTATGACTATAGCCTTAGAGAAGAGAGAAGAGAGCCTATGTCCTTAAGGAAGCAGCGAGGTGCTGCTAGCCCTGCAGAGGTTTGCCCTGGGCGCTGCTGCTGGCAGGCCTGGCCCGGCTGTAGCCTTCGTCCTTAAGGAAGCAGCAAAGGCAGCACAAGGCAGCAGTGGTAGGGCATGAGGGAACTGCCCCGGTCAGATGCGGCTGTTGCAGCACATGTGGTGGGTTTGGATCAGTTGTTGGTTGCTGACTGTGCTTGCTGTGGCACCAGGCTGAGCTGTGGATGCTGGCAAAGACATGTGGCCCCTGTTGTCGTTTGATGCACACTGATTGGTGGCCATAACACCTCGCTGCTCTTGGCCCGGTTATCCCCCCATGGACTTGGCCACACCATGCTGTGGCTCCAGCCCATGGCTAGCCAGCCTGCCTGCCTGCCTGCCAGCCAGCCAGCCAGCCTGCCTGCCTGCCTGCCTGCCTGCCTGCCTGCCTGCCTGCCTGCCTGCCTGCCTGCTCTCCCTCCTGTGACGCTCTGCCTCCCCTGCTGGGAGGCCATCAGGGAGGCGCCTCGTGTCGCCCTGCCTGTGTGGTGCAGGGCGGTGACTGACATCAATGCTTTTGGCCCTCGGAACTACGCAGGCGAGGTGCCGTTGTCCGCCAAGCAGCTGCATAACAAGCCAGGCCGAGGCGCAAGCGCGCAATTGCGAAACGCGCGAGACGACTTCCGAGTCGACGATTCCCTGCGGTGCGTATGCGCACCTGTCGTCTATTCGGAATAGACAATATCCGGCTCGGGCTCAAACCGCCAGCGTTGCCGCATCATACTGCCAGCTTTGTCGCATCTTGTCGCTTCTGGCCATTTATTACGACATCATTCATCACCTCGGCCGCTTGCCACCAGCACCTTGGCAGCCAAACAGGGTCAGCGATGCGGTACTAGGTACAGGGTAGCCGTAACCATAGCCGTGACAGCAGCATCGACAGCGCCATACACCTTGGCAGGGCTGGTGTGTGCTAGGTCCAGGACCAGGACACCTCACCCTGCCTGCTCATCTTGGCAGCCACGACAGCATGGGCATCACACATGCTCTCCTGTCTCTCTGCTATGACATCACTTGTCTCCTACAGCACTTGGCACTGCAACCACTCGCATGGCATGCCCCTGGGGTCATGGGTCATGGGTGACAACCTGGTCCTGGCTGCTTGCGCCCCTCATGTGAACAATACCGCCACCTTTTGGTGACATGTCTGCTGCATGGTGTGTTCTTGCCACAGCCGGTCCACACACATGGGATGTGAGGCTGGCTGCATCAGTGTGATGGAGGGGATGAGCAACGTACCATGCCTACAAGCATGCATGCATGCATACCCATGCCCTGTTGCCAGGGAGTTCATCCGACCAGACGGCACCCGGGGCATGCGCAGCACCCAGGGGTGGTATGCCAGGGTGGAGAACAATGGCTGGCGGCCCATTTCAGAGCGGGTGCTGGTGGATGAAGACCCGGTGACCACTGCAACAAAGTGGGTGTCTCGATTGTGTTGCCAAGGCCAGCATGGTCAGCTTACGTCAGGTGGCCGCATGCTGTGTTAGCTGAACATGCTATGTTGCAGTGTTGCTTGAGGAGGGACTCACTACCCTTGAGATGCAGCAAAGGCAGGCCCGGCTCGATCTCGATTGCACTCCCAGACCTGACTGGGGTGGGGCTTTGGTTTAGTTGCAGCACCCTTACCCTCACTGGTCCCACTCTAAGCGGTGCTGGTAGAGCATGGGAGTGACACACTGGTATAAGTAGGTATGAGCTTGTATGAGCTTGTATGAGCTTGTATGAGCGCAGTGGCGCAATGCCTCCAAAGAAGCGGCCCAGTACCGCAGAGCAAGAGCCGCCTCCGCTTGAAAGTCTGCAAAAACAAAGCCGCCTCCACACAGACAAACCACCGTTTTTGTAGTGGTCCACACTTAGTGTTCCACTGCAATGAAGGCTCTAGGTTGAGGGCTAAGGTGCTGTGTTAGTTGACAGCCATTAGGCTGCTTGTCCTTGCCTAGCTTGGTTACATATTGGCTTTGCTCTGGTGAGGCTTTGTTGAGGGGCTTCATACCAGCTTCCAAATGCGTGGCACAGCAAAGCAGCAAGGAGTAGCTGTGGCCACAGGAGAGTGGAGGAGTCAGTGAGGAAGACTATGTGTGTGGTGCTGATGGTGAAGTGACTGGTGTGACCTGCAGTGACTGCTTGGCTTGCCTGTTCAATTGCCTCTACCCGCTGGAGGTTTGCACTGTGGCTGGCTGCAGGGCCCACCGGCAACCGCTGTTCCACTTTGACCCTGCAGTACGGAGGTCAGTGCAACACCATGTACGCCTTATATGTATGTATCACTTTTACTTGTTTTTTATTCATTTGTCGGGTTTGATGACTTATAGCTCATACTGGCACAGCTCAGGTCTATACCCGCAAGCACTGAAAGTACTGTAATGCTCATGGTAATGCTTATGATAACGAATGTTTTTTAGCTTATATAGCCCTAGGCTATGCAAGCCACATTGCCCTGAAAAACTTGGGATCACAGTGAAGCGTCGCACAGCATTTACAAGCATACCGCCTGGTGCAGGGATGTATGAAAACATGCATAAGAAGTACTGCCATTGGATATGAGTGTATGGGAGTTAAGAGTGATGTACCAGCCTTGCTGAACCAGGTCTCCAGCAGCCAGTGTCGCGCAGGTCCGACAGGGTTGACAGATGTAACAGGTGGTGGAACGAGCCTCGGTGCACAACACCACAGCACCAAAACTGAGCATGCCAGGGTGCCTGTGCAGTCCATGCGTCTTGTGCGTATGTCTTTGTGCACTCCGCAGAGACGAGCGCGTTCGCCGGGCCAAGCAACGCAGGCGCGATTGGCTCTTGAAAATGTACACTGGCGCCGGCGGCGAGCCTAACGAACAGTCGGACGCCGGTCTGCCTCGCCTGCCCGGCAGCAGCTTGGCCGACTTGGACCCTGATGACATGGACGAGTTGCAGGTGCGTGCCTATGTGGCCATCTGCGGCGTCCGCGGAAGTCCGGACGCAAAGCCTCGTCAGCCTGTCGCGTCTGCCGCATGATGAGCTATGCTGCAAACGTTGCATTACACTCCTCAGTATATTGCATTGATGTCAGCGTAGCTCATCACGCGCAATGGGCCCTCGAACTTCATAGGGTTCTCGGTTTGCTGGGGTGCTCCCGTCCATCATCATGTTGGGTCATCAAAGAGCGACCAGCCGTCAACACCGCCCCCACGCGCACCAGCCCCTTACAGTGAGAATTACACGCCCTGTCCAACAGGTGGACGAGCTGCTGGAGTGGTCTCAGCACTTGGACTTCAACTCGTACACCACGGACTGGACCTCCCTCGCATGCACCTTAGGATCAGAGGCGCTGACCCCCTGGGATACCCCGCCGGCTGCCTCCCTGCTGCCACCCCAGGGCCAGGACGTGCGTGCTGCCCTGGCCGCAGCAGGGGCGCCTCTTCAACCCTTCCAAGGGGGGCCCTCGCCGGCCATGGCTGCAACCTCCAGCTTCCACCCAGCATAGCAGGCATAGCAGGCCAAGCAGCAGTCGGGGATAGGGTTGTGCCACACCATTGCCAAGGATGCTGCTGGGCAGTAAGGGCGGGGAGGGAGGAGGTTGAGCAGCAGTTGTGGCTGGGCCGCGGAGGTGGGCCTGGTAAGGTTTGGCTAGTATCTGTTCTATTGTTTGTGTGAATACCCTCTTGTACCTTTGTTGTAAGGGCAGTGATGAAAGTGGCCAGATGAAATGGTGTAATTGCGCCGTAGTGTTGTGCAGCGCACACCTCCCCCACAATTAAGGGCCGCGTATTCTGGACTTCGGATTTGATGTCCGGGCCAATACCTGATGCCCTGTCCCCACCCACTTTCAGAGGTGGTGCGACAGACGTTGGCATGAAACACATGCTCGTATGTTGACGACAGCTTGGACAGTGCCTGGTGCACACATCACTGTGCTACAAGCTGCTGGGCCTGGGCCTTGGGTCAGGATGTCCCAACATGGGATTGGTAATCTTCATGCAATTACTCGCTACAAAGTGCACCGATTTCGGTAGCGTTTGTTGCATTGGCACCTGCGAATTACTCCGCATCTACTGGCAAGCGGCGCGTTAATCCTTGCATTAGAGGCCATGCCGGCGCAAGCGAGCGCGGACACACCTCAGCTGCTCACAACCGATTGTTCTAGTGGTATGTAGCGGCATCAGTGATAGAACTGCGCTTGCTATCGAGCCAGAAGTACAATCAATGTTTAGCCCGCCAGGCTCACTCCGCGAACCTTTCATTGGTGCAGGCGTTGTCGGAGGACCGTCGTTGGGCAAGTTGACACGCGACATTGCAGCGAGGTGCGATAATGTTCGTTTCTATACAAAAATGGGACCCCCTTGCACAAACCGGCGTATTGTGAACCGACCACTGTGACTTCCCAGAATTTGCCGTGTCAACTTTGTTCCTAAGCCAACGAAGCAGCTGTTGGAGAAGAAAGCAAAGCATTCCATCCACCAGGCTTGTGGAAACATAAGCTGGCGTGACCTAACTTTGCCTTGCAGTGCTGACTAGCCTACCGGAACCCTTGCAGCCCGCCCCACCCCCTCCCACCCCCTCCCAGCCCCAGCCCCGCCCTCCCACCCCCTCCCACCCCTAGCCCCACCCCTCCCACCCCCTCCCACCCCCTCCCAGCCCCAGCCCCGCCCTCCCACCCCCTCCCACCCCTAGCCCCACCCCTCCCCCCCCTCGTGCTGCACCCCCCTGGCAGCAGCAGGCGGCTGGTGCTGGTGCTGCCCCTGGGCTGCCCACCCCTCGTGCTACACCCCCCTGGCAGCAGCAGGCAGCTGGTGCTGGTGCTGCCCCTGACCTGCCCCCCCCTCCTGCTGCACCCCCCTGGCAGCAGCAGGCAGCTGGTGCTGGTGCTGCCCCTGGGCTGCCCACCCCTCCAGCTGAGCAGCAGGGGGTCAGGGCGGAGCTGGACACCAGCTCGACACGCAAGCGGAGGGCGGGCGGGAGGGATCCGACCCAACATGTCGAGCAAGGTAACGTAGCAATGGCCTACACACCTTGTGTGGCCTTACAGAGTGGCCAGGTAGTAGGTACTACTCACGAAGCGGTCAAGCAATGCAGCAGCGTTGTATACTTCCGAGCATGGGTGGAGGGGCGTCGTTACATCGGTTTTGCGTGCCATGTGCATTGTTTTGACTGCGGCGACTGTCCCTGACTGTTTGCAGAGGCTACTGGGCCACGTCGGTCGCGGCGGTCGGTCGCGGCGAGGCCCGCATGAGCAAAACTGGCATGAATTTGAATGTCAAGATTTGAGCCGTCTTAGCACTCAGCACACTGCACAATATTTAATGTTACAAGCTGCACCGCATAGCTGACAGAGTCCTCTATCCAGGGATGTGCGGAACATAAATAGAAACCGCGTGGCTGAGACGCGGCGTCGTTTTGATTACCAGGGGTCGGTTTCCTATCATTTCCAGCCATCTTTTGTTAGTTGGGGTCGCCTGACCTTGGGTGCTCAGTCTCGCAGCTTCCTGAAACCCAGGCCAGGGTTTTCCTTGCTTAGGGCCAGTGTCCTTGCTTGGCCTGGCCACCAGCACAGCTCCACTGGGCGCCATGGGGCCTGCCCTGCCCGCTGGAGGCTGAGGGCTGAGTTGCAGTCCCTGTCCACCCATCTGACAAGGTCCCCAAGGGTGGCCTGGTTTACCCAACGAGGACCCATCCAGCCCACTTTACCATCTCAGATGGCATCTGCACCAAACCGCCCTCGCTTCCTCTGCTTGAGCTCAACCACGCTTATCTCTCGTTTTAGTGCGTGACATACGGCAGCAGGACAGGAGTACTTTACATACGACCAGGACTATGACTACAGCACATTAGCACGTCAACACGTTTGATGACTAGGGTCACACATATCGCGTGTACCTTAGGCCGACTAAGTATTTCTGCATTTCACACAGTGCAGGCCTACAAACAAGCCGCGTTTGATAGGATAGGCTGAGAAGCAGCGGCATCCGCTCAGTGTCACTGACGATGAAACTCTTTCAGTTTTTCAATGAAACACTTTCATTTTCATTGAAAATTAGAAAATTGAAAATCTGAAAATCTGAAGATTCACAAGCCTTCGTTTGATGACTAGGGTCACACATACCGCGTGTAAAGCTGTATCACAGCTGAGGAGATCCTGCAACGGTTAAGCCCGCAGGATGAGTATCAAGCATAGGTAATGGTAAAGGCTTTCATATGAGCTGCACTCGATTACCATCAAATGTTGCACTGACAAGCATGACAGGCCAAGGGTCAGGTCAGGCAAGCAAGAGGAACCAGGCCTGAGTCTTCATCCACGCATTGACATTTCTAAGCCGACCAGTGGCTTTGTTCATTTGCCTCATAGCATTCATGTCGCAGAGGCTGCTACCCAGCGCTGGCCCAGATAATGCCAGTAAAACCTCAACAGCTGTTGGTTTCTACTCGAGGAGCTGAGCTAACCACTGGGAGGGTGACAGGCATCACGTGAGTATGTGGGCCAGACCCCCGCATCAGGCCGGGCGCATGAGTCAAACCATGGCCAGCACCTCCCTCCCCTGCCCAGTGGGCAACAAGTGCCACGCAGAGGCAAGATCATAGGACCCCTCCCTAAGGGTGATGTTTTGTCTGTGTGGAGTTATCTTCCTATGCACATGGCATAGGCGCCTTCCACCTTCACTATCGCCTGGCCCCTGTTGACAGGCCTATAACGGACATGACAGTTCACAACAGGCTGGCGCAGGCAAAATGATCACAGTGCTGAGTGTGACCCGCGCATGAAGCCCACGCCAGGAACCTCATGCGGACCAGGCCCTAACTTTCGCTGGAGTTCAGGAATCACTTACCAAACAGGCTGGTGCAGCCAGGTTGATCACAGTGCAAAGTGTGACGCTGGCATGGGTGCGTGCCGTGCTAAGCATGTGAATCCCTGAGAGCTGATGGTGGTAGGCTGATGTGCCTCATACGTGCCTAGCATCAAGTGGAGCAAAGCGCCGCTTGCGGCAGTCAACATTGCAAAGGCCGTGCATCCTGCTGCCACTGCACGGCTACTTCCAGTGCTTGCGCTGCTCTTGTGACAACCGTTGCTTGTGTGTGACGTGTGGGGGTGCATGCGAGGCCGACGAGGACACTGTTCTCACAAGTGGTGGTGTTGATTCCACGGGGCATCAAGAGGTTGGAGTAGGAGGCGTGCCAGCAGCTTGGGACTTCCAAAACTGCAAGGAAGCACAAAGGCAGCCTCACATCAGCGGTTGGGAGGGGGCTGGAGCGTGGGAGTTGTGTGGTGACCGCATGTGCAGGTGACCGCATGTGCAGGTGACCGCATGTGCAGGTGACCGCATGTGCAGGTGACCGCATGTGCAGGTGACCGCATGTGCAGGTGACCGCATGTGCAGGTGACCGCATGTGCAGGTGACCGCATGTGCAGGTGACCGCATGTGCAGGTGACCGCATGTGCAGGTGACCGCATGTGCAGGTGACCGCATGTGCAGGTGACCGCATGTGCAGGTGACCGCATGTGCAGGTGACCGCATGTGCAGGTGACCACATGTGCAGTTATGCACCCAGGTAAATGAGCTGCTGGAATGATAGTACACAATAGGCTGATAGCCAGCCCATTCCGACTACCCCATTCAGCATGGAACAAGGTGTTAATAATGGGTAATCTCACTCAGCCACGATTCAATTGCAACGTCCTCGGTATGGCATAATCTGGATGGTGGTGTGAGAGCCACCCACCTGGTGGTTGGACAACACTGCGTCCAGCAGTGGCCGGGCTTGCTTAAAAACGGTGGTGAAGGAGTAGTAGAGTGGGATGACGATGTATTCTAAGAAGCCAACCTGCAGCAGCAGCAGCTGATGGGTTGGCCACCCCCAGGCAGTCACCCTCAGGCCTACTCGAGGCTGTAGCCTCCAAGTAGCCTCCATGCTGAACATGCTGGCCTGACAGCATTACAGTACCTCTCTCGTTCCAATTCATGTCAACAGGGAAAAGGCCCATCTATCAATTATGTTTCTGCTGATGGGAGGGGCATACCTTGCGCAACAGGGCCCTGTCAGTGCGCTTCATGCTGGATGTCAGGATGCTGCTGCTGTACTCTATGCCCGCCACCCGTGCCCTTTGGAGGTGCCCTTTGGAGGCTTGCCCTTTGGAGGCTTGCCCTTTGAAGGTGCGACAGTGAGTGACGCAAGGGTATAAGTAGGTATGAGCAGGTATGAGCTGTTATGAGCGCAATGCCTCCGAGGAAGCGGCCCAGTGCCGCGGAGCAAGAGCCGCCTCCAACTGCCAGTGCGGGGCCTGATGTGGTGCCCTGTAGTGCCCCCTGCAAGCCTCCACAGGCCCCACGCAGCAGCCAGGCAGCCACACAGGCAGCAGCCTCAGAGCCTGGGCCCAGCACTCCCCTGCCAGCCAAGCGCAGCAAGCGCACCAAGGCTGAGCCGGCAGCTGAGCCCAACAAGGGCAAGGGCAAGGCCCAGGGCAAGGCTGCCAAAGCCAAGCCAGCACCACAGCCAGGTAAGTGGCTTGACAGGGACTGCAATGCAGCGCTGAACATGCAGCGCATTGGGGAGAGCAGGTGGCGACCACTGGAGCTGTGCTACTGGCCAGACCAGGGAGCTCTGCCAGCCAAGGGCAAGGAGTACCCAGGCCTGGGCTACAAGCGGCTGCGAGACAAGCCACCCAAGACCTGGCCTGCTGTGGCACAGTAGTGTGTGGCCCCCTTTGTTGAGCTGTCATCAGCTTACACTCAGTGCATGCAAGACTTACAACTCTACATCACAGCCCTGTCACAGGGGTCAGGAAGTAATGTAGGTGGTAGGCGACCATGTCCGTGTGTATGCCATGTATAAGCCATGTGCATGCCATGAGCATGGGAACTCTACACAGACAAAACACCATTTTGAAGTGATCCACCTCAGTGTTCCACTGCAGTAAAGGCTCTAGGTTGAGGGCTAAGGATGCTGGACATGCTGGCATTTCAGCAGAAGAAGCGGAAGGAGCAGGGAAGAGGGAGAGGTGGGGTGGGTGCAGGGGGAGGGGAAGGGGTGCCCTGTTGTTTTGCATGCAGAGTAGGCACCCCCTTCTGGCATGCAGAGCAGGCAGACCCTGCTGAGCTATTGTCTGTGGCTGCACATGATGCGCAGGCATAGGTACAGAGGTCTGATGCGCCTGAGGTCACCAATTGTCAGCACATGACCCAGCACAGCCTTCGTCTGCAATGCTGACAAACGGACTAGGCACTGGGGGACCCTGTACACACCTGGGATTTAGTGATGCCCGGCTTGTCCCTGTCATATAGGGGAGAGACAGGCAACCCTGCAGCCTTCTCCTTGTCCCCCTGCACAGGTGACGGCAGCAACAGCCATAGAGGACGTAGCTGCTCACCATACACTCTGCTCACCCTGTCACACCCCATCACACGTCACACATGTAACAGGGGACACAGGTCAGGTATGAGGTGCCTGTGCGTCTGGCCCTGTACTGCATTGCGTGTTTGCGGCTGCTCTGGACATGAAGCAGGTAGTCTGACAAGGGGCCCAGTGGTCACGGAATGGAAAGTGCCGCCAGGGATGAGGGTTGTCGCTGTCGAGGGTGCCCCAGGGTTGAGGCAGCAGTAGTGGAGGGTGGGTACCCACAAGCCAACACCCTTAAAATGCAGGAGATGTCTTGCTTGAGATGGAGTGATTGTGTCTGGACCTGACCTGATCATACCTGCAGGAACGCCTCCTCTTCTAGGCAGGCCACCCACTTCAGGTACACGTCCCGCTCCTTAGCCAGGTTGCTCAAGTCTGCCAGCTTCAGGGCAATCTGAGAACAACAGCAGCCACAGGGCCTTTACAGGTAGTGGTGAGCTTGCAAATGCAAACCCACATTTCACTCTTAGTGCAGAGCAGAGAATATTCTTTCCCTTCCCTTCCCTTCCCTTCCCTTCCCTTCCCTTCCCTTCCCTTCCCTTCCCTTCCCTTCCCTTCCCTTCCCTTCCCTCTCCCCCTACCTGCAAGCTCAGCATACGCTCCGTTTCATCCAAGGGTGCCACAGCTGTGACTGGAGCAGCCCCTGCCTCTGTCTCCAGCCCAACCTTTCTGCTCTGACCAGAGAACTCCTGGGACCTCCCACAGCTCGAACCCTCTGAGCCACGCCTGGCACCACTGTCCCGGCAGCTGCCAGTGGAACCTGCTGCTGCCTCCCAAGCCCCTCCTGCTGCTGGCAGGGTGCTGCTGGAGTTGGCACAGCCCAGCAACGAGGCCAGTGGTGGCGGGCTGCCCAGACGGTGAAGGGTGGAGAATTGCGTGGTGCTGCAGAACAGGAGCAGCAGCAGCAGTCATCTTCACAATGCAAATCATAGATAGTTGAGACGCTGTGGTAGGGGAAGGAGTAGAAACGTAAGCTGGGCTTGGGCCGGCAGCCATACAAATCAATGCAGGGGGCCACAGGCATCTGCTCGATGTGTCAGCTGTGTCATGCTACTTGAGCTGTTATGAAGAGCTGCACTGGACATGTTACTCCCGGAGGTTCAGTGTTGTGCAAGGAGGTTCAATGTTGTGAAAGCCCCACAGGTCAAATACGCTGTAGACTTATCGCCTGCATGTTACAGGACCCAACAGGACCTTAACTACAGCGCACATCCCCCCTACATCTAGGAGCTGCTTTTTCTAGAATTCCGGATTAATGCCCAAGCCAGTCTGGGCCAATACCTACTTCCCTGTCCCCACCCCCCAAGGCGTGGCACTTGGCGCTGGCATGAAACATGTGCTTTCATGTAGGCCGCAGCTTGGACAGTGCCAATGCCCAGTGCACCACCCAGGTTATGGGCCCGAGCCTGAGGGCTTCACACCCTGACCTGACCTGACACACTAATGAAAAGGCAGGTGCAGCAATTGATCACAGAGCAGAGTGTGGGTGCCCGGACCCCACTTACAGTGAGAAGTGTGATCTCATGTCTGTCGCCAGGACCTGGTCAATGATGATCTGCATGGCACACATTTCTTCATGACCCCATCACTTTGCAGGTGAACAAGTGCATGGGTGGCTTGACGCTGCAGTACCAGGCATGCATGCGATCAACCCCTTGTACACAGCCTCTTTGCCCTTGTACTCAGCAAATACCGACATGTGCTATCTATTCGAGCATCTATGTTTATTTATTTGCTACCGTACTATCTCTTTTGATTCGCGAGTCCCCGAAAAATAAAATTAAATACTCTTTCCCGACCCCAAAAAAAATTTGTTTACTTCTTCCCAATGCAAACAATGCTGCAAAACACAGTTCTGAGGATGTGGGTGTGCTTATAAATATTCTAGGCTGCCATACCTTGCATACCATGTCAATCCTCCATGGTTCTAGCACTTCTTGCACATGTCACCATGTCAAGCTACCCGGTCACCCAGTCAAAGCCAGTATGCAAGTGGGTAGTGTCACAGTGCACCAAGTCACCAAATCTTGACTTTGCACTAGATAGGGCACTGAACCTCCCCCATGAAGTCATGGTGCTCCTGTGGCTGCTTGCAGTGCCGGCATATCTCTGCATCCTCCTCTGAACACTCAAACTTGCGTGCCCTTGCAGTCACCCATGCCGCAGCTTTGGCCAAGGCGAAGACCCCAGCAGCTGACTTGGTGCGGCCAGCCACCCCGGCTGCTGACCTGGTGCGGCCAGCCACACCGGCTGCTGCCCTAGACTGGCCAACCACCCCTACAGCTGACTTCTTGCAGCCAGCCACCCCGGCTGCTAACTTGCTAACTACAAACCTAACACAAACTAACACAAAGCGGTCCATCGCATCGATATTTATGCAGGTCAAATAATTGCTTGACCACTTCGCGATTCAGTCAAAAACCACAATGTTTACTCGTTCGCGATTTCGCGAGGCCAAAAAGACGATTCGCGGACGCGAATCAAAAGAGAGAGTACGGTATCTGTTTTAGCATATATTCCATTTATGTGCTATATATTTCGGCATCCCTCTTGTTCCAATGCCTGTCAACAGGGACAAGGCACACCTATCTGTACTGTTGCTGCTGATGGGAGGGGCATACCTTGCGCAACAGGGCTCTGTCAGTGCGCTTCATGCTGGATGTCAGGAAAGCATACTCAGGGACGCGTAAGAGGGCGAACATGCGGGTCAGGTGGTGGTTCTCCATGGGGCTCCTGTACCCAGAGTGGAAAGACCCCAGTTGCTCAAGCACAGCAGATGAGCTGAGGCACAGTCACACAGGGGCAGCACAGGGGATGGGCATGAAGTGAAAGAGAAATCGACTTGTGTGTGCCTCGTGTGCATGGCTGCTGTTGGAGGAGGACATGGCGGAGATGTCCATGGAGCGCCATGGGCGTGCCAAGCAGCTGGTGGTCTTCTTTGGTGCAGCTAGAATTGGCACTGGGGGTGGGTGGGGTGCTAATGCGGTGCTGCAGGCCCGCTGCAAGGTGTGCAGGCCCAGGGGCACAGACCAGCGGCGGGGCAGGATGGTGCTTGTGGATGAGCACCGCACCAGCCGGGTCAGCTCAGCAGTGAATGGCCAGCAGCCCTGTGAGAGGCAGCTGAACAAGCGCAGGGCCACCAGGCCTGCGGACTGGAAGCCCCCAGCAGGGCAGGTGGAACAGCGCCTGGTGCGCCCAGCCTGGAGCTAGCAGCGTGACCAGCCAGTGAGGGGCCTGATGTGGTGCATTGTAGTGCCCCCCCGCAAGCCCCCACAGGCCCCATGCAGCAGCCAGGCAGCCACACAGGCAGCAGCCTCAGAGCCTGGGCCCAGCACTCCCCCGCCAGCCAAGCGCAGCAAGCGCACCAAGGCTGAGCCGGCAGCTGAGTCCAACAAGGGCACAGGCAAAGGAAAGGGCAAGGCTGCCAAGGCCAAACCAGCCCCACAGCCAGGCAGGTGGCTGGACAGGGACTGCAATGCAGCGCTGAACATGCAGCGCATTGGGGAGAGCAGGTGGCGACCACTGGAGCTGTGCTGGTGGCCAGAGCAGGGGAAGCTGCCAGCCAAGGGCAAGGAGTACCCAGGCCTGGGCTACAAGCGGCTGCGAGACAAGCCACCCAAGACCCGGCCTGCTATGGCACAGTAGTGTGTGGCCCCCCCCCTTTGTTGAGCTGTCATCAGCTTGCACTTACTGCATTAAAGACATGCCAACTCTACATTATAGCCCTCCGGGATCAGGCAATAATGTAGGTGGTAGGCGACCATGACCATGTGTATGCCATGTCTATGCCATGCGTATGCCATGTGCATGGGAACTCCACACAGACCAACAACCGTTTTGTAGTGGTCCACACTGAGTGTTCCGCTGCAGTGAAGGCTCTAGGTTGAGGGCTAAGGTGCTGAGGCACAGTCTTTGAGAAAACACAGAGAATACCTCCCTGTTTGGCACAGACGGGTAAAGAGGAGCACATGCAACAACCTGGTCATGGGCAACTGAAGCATGCGCATGGCACCCCGACATGCTTTAGCATGGCCTACAACTTGGGTCTGAAGCTGCCTGCCACCAGGCACTCAGACCCATGCATCCCATGTGTTCCACACTGCTTTGTCCTGGTCTCACTCTCTCTGCAGTGGCTGCAGTGGTGCAGTGCCATAGCACCCCTTCAGGCCTTGCAGTGCCTGACTCAGTCCCACACATTGCCTGGCAGCCCACCTGTCATTGTACAACTGAGCCAACGGGTGCTCTGAGGCAATTAGATCTGCAGCGAGCAGCATGCCAAGTGGATGTAAAGGTGCCAGGGAGGACAAGGGAGCCTGGCAGCACGCATGCAGCTCTTCTCTGCTGTGGCCTGGGCCATCATCACCCCATGACATCAACCAGTGCAGGTCATCTGCAACACAGCCCCTCGGGCATATGCACAATGTCACCATGCAAACAGCTTGGGCACCTAGCACACGTCATTGTCACAACAGGTTGCGTTTGGCCACAATGTTGTGGTGGAGGGTGAACTGGAAGGCAGTTTGGGACAGAACAGTACAATAGCCCATCTTAAATCTATGCCCAGCTTAAATCCATGCCACTCACAGTCATTGGTCAACCCTTGATGCTCCAGATCATGCACCGCGGCAGCCAGGAGGCATGCCAGCTGTGTCAGGGGGTCCGCGTCTGCAGGTACACATGCACTGCAGCAGCTGCTACCGCGGCTGCAGCTCATCTTGTGTGCCAGGAGCCAGGGCAAGCAGGCAGCAGTAGCTAGTCACATTTGAACACTGGCCAGTGGGCCTGCTAATGATGTTACTGCCCACCAGCCCACCCTCGGCCAGACCCCACAGGACAGCATCCCAGCGTGACCGGCCGCCCCAAACCCAAGGCCAAGGTGCCCATAGGCCTGCTGGCTGCCACATGCTATGGCCCACGGGGTTAGGGTTAGGGTTAACCCTCGCTAGCCCACGGGGTTAGGGTTAACCCTAACCAACGGCTGCCACTGTCAGATCAACACAGAAAGTCCCAGGCAGCATGGTGGAGCAGCAAGGGACCTGACCCCACTTCACACGCTGGCACATGCCACTGAATTGATGAGGTGCTGAGCAAGGAGGTGCCCTTTGGAGGTGCCCTAGTCACCAGCTTCAGGCTCTCAGATAATCATGTGCAATGCCAACGCACCCATTGCCAATGCCAGGGAAGCCTAGAGGACCTGTGGGGCTGCATGGCCTGATGGTCAGGTGCCTGCTGCAGCCTAGCTGTACATCCAATCTGTGCAAGCGCAGCATGTGAGCAGTGCACTCAGGGTACGCGAGCTGCTTACACAGCCACTCACACAGGGGCAGCATGCCTGAGCGTGTGAGGATGACAAAGAAGGCCTGCACCACATCTGCGGCATGGATCTTGTTGTGGTAGGGCTGAGGGAGATAGGCTTCCTCAATTGCCCGCAGGAACCTGAGCAAACGCAGAGCATGGCAGAGCAGCAGATCCAAGTCAGTGATCACTCGCTCAGCTCCCAAGCCTCCCCTGGCTCACCTGCGGCCCTGCTCAGCTGCGCCCAGTCCACCCGCCCTCCCCGGCCCACCTGCACAGCTTCAAGCGGTCCAGCGCAAGGCTGTCCAAAAGGCCGGTTGTGTTCAGCAGGTAGAACACCAGGGTTGACAGCGCATGGCCCCGGCTTGCCTCATGCAGCTGCCACATGTCAAAAGACCAGGCAGTGCGTGCTTGGCCCAGCAACTGCTCGACCTGCAAAGAAGCAGCAGGCAGGTGATGGCAAGTGCACCATGCAGGAGCACGGGAGAGGGATAGGTGAGGTGGGTGCAGGGGAGGGGAGGGGTGTCTGTTGCAGAGCGTTGAAGTGCAGAGGGTGTTGCACGTCCTGTTGCATTGCAGAGTCCGCACCTGGTCCATCACAGGGCATAGCAGCACCCATTGGCGGGCATAGAGTTGCGAAGACACTGGTGTCAGGCTGGCTGCCCCGGCACCTGCCGCGTCCTGCTGGCTGCCCTCCCAGACAGGCTGAGGGCCTGCACAGGCAGCCAGGACAGGCAACACATCAGGTGTGCCGGCATGCCTGCCGCCTACCACACGTGCCGTCTTTAACACTGTTTTCACAGCTGCAATGCCTGATGGAGCACAATTACGGGCACTGGATTTGGGCCTCAATGGCTGGACCTGGACCAAAGTGGCTGGAACTGGACAAAAGTGGCTAACTGACCATCCTTTGCCACCAAGACCGCATCAGCAGCGGCACCAGGAGAGGTTGAGCTCCTCAAGATTGCAGCCTGGCGGTAGGGGTGCACCTGGCTTGCATGGTAGGTGTTCCTGCTGCTCTCTTCCACAGCAGTCCTGCCGGTGAGGGCAGCAGGCGAGCGGAGGCTGGGCTGCAGCTCTGGTGGGGTGGTGCTGCTGTGCTTGCCAGGGAAGGCCACCAGTGCCACCATCGCTGGTGAACCTGGATAGGGGGCACTTCGGCCATTGCTCAGTGCCTGCCTGTGGCTGCAGTCCTGGCTTGTGCCCCGGCACCTGGAGGTTGGACTGGCGCCTGCAGGACTCTGAAGGGTGGGGACCGAGCTCGCCCCTGCCATGCTCTCCAAGGACGAGGGCAGCACTGAGATGTCCAACGCAAAAGGCCTGGCCTTGCCCAACCTGCCCTCTACCTCACGGCCTGCGGGCACTGGTGACTTCTGCTCCCCAGCTGCTCTCCCCAGCTCTTGGTCGGCACTGCTGGGGTGTGAGCCCACCACCATCTCAGCCTGCTGCAGCATGCTGGCTGGCTGCTGCCTGCCAACATCACCCAGGTTGACCGGGGTTGTGCTAGTGGCTGAGGAATGCAATGTGATGTGGGCGCCTGCTGCCGGTTCTGTGGCTGGGATACCAATAGGCCGCACTGCATGTGACACTGTGTTCCAGGTAGTCGGCTGTATCCTTGATCTGTTGGCCAGTGGACATAGCTGGCTTGCTCCCTGCCGGCCTGGCAGGATGGGGTTGTTTGGTACTGGTACTGTACTGGTGTTGGTGATGTTTGGGCCTGGGATGGGGCTAGCGGGCGTCAAGGGTGATACCAGGGTGTCCAACGCGGCTGAGCAAGACGAGGACACGGAAGCAACGTTGAGCAGGCTGACTGGGCGGCTGGAGGTGAGGAGAGAGGTGGCTGGGGTGCCACGTGTGGAGCGGGTGATGGGAGCTTCCGCCATCAGCAGGCCCAAGGCACCATAGAGGGTGCTCACGCTTGCAGCGTCAGCAGAGTTGCCACAAGAAAGGCTCAGGCTGCAGCCACACAGTGGGGGCACATGGTAGCAGCCATCAGCAGCGCATCAGCAGCAGCCATCATTGGCAGATCAGCAGCAACAGATCAGCAACGGCAGTTCAGCAGCAGCCATCAGCAGGCACATGTTGTCCACCAGCTAAGGCTTAGTATGATGTTGCGGCAGCCTAAGAAATGAGAGCACAGGCAACAGGGAACACATGCACACAGGGTGATGTGCAGCCAAGCTAAGATCAAGGCTAGATGCATCCTGGAGCAGCAGGTCCAAGAAGGGTATTAGAGGAGGAAGGCAGTAGCGTGAGTGATGCTCACCTTTTATGCATGCTAGTTTGGTGCGGATCCTCTGCATCAAAAACTTCCGCATTGTCACATGCGTTGGGTGTATGGCCCACAATGTTGCCTATGGCTTCTGCAACGTCATCCTGCAACGCATCAAATGCACTGGCAGCTGAGTTTGGATGAGTCAATGAAAGTCACGCCCACAAGCTGGCATTGGGTTAGTAGATTCAGGGCTGGACACAGGTTTTGACCGCATACAGCTGCTAGTCTTAACAGCTGTTTCTGTGATTTAGAAACGTTGCCACCAGCCCCAAATGATGTGGCTGTCGAGAGCTTGTGGAGGTGTGTTGCACAGCATGCCACCTAATATAGTGAACAGCGTCAGGGCATGAGTGTCGCTAGCCACACATGCAGCCCACAGGTATGGTGAAGCAGGTGCTGCTGACTTTGACAGTGGCAGTGGCAGTGGCAGTGGCAGTGGCAGTGGCAGTGGCAGTGGCAGTGACAGTGACAGTGGCAGCGCTGGAAAGGGCTGGTGGCGGTGCTGATGCATGTTCATCCCAGGGACAGGCAGGTGGCAGGTAAGGAACAAGCAGGATGCAGGTGAAGATGAGGGGTGAGCGGGGAGCAAGTGAAAGGCAGGCAGGGTGCAGGCATGCACCAGCCAGGTGGCCTCTTACGTCCATGTTGCAGCGCTTGAGCTCCTTGACAAAGTCGTGGGGTGCGTAGATGTTGCGCGCTTGCATGATTGTTGTCTTCACCACCTGTGCAGCACCCAACTTCACATTCATTTGTCAATGCGAGTGACGCACTGCCATTGTAGGACAACACTGCCACGGTCGGTGGGGAGGGCGGGAGGGCAGGAGGGAGGGAGGGAGGGAGAGCACCAGCTGTATACAAGCGTAATGAGACGCTAAGCATGGCTAGGGTTGCCTGTGCGACTGCCTGCCTCAGGCCCAGCAACAGGATGTGGCACAGCTGTGTGTGTCAGGCTTCTCAGAGCTGTGTGAGCCTATGCTAATGCATGCCTGCCATGTCAACCAGCAAGGAGCCTGATTGAGAGGTGGGCTGGAGCATAGGGGAATAGATGTCCACAGTCCTTGAATCACAGAGGGTTGTGAGCCTGCCATTGGCTTGTGTCTTGTAACGGCTGCCTCTGTCAGATCAACACAGAGAGTCCCAGGCAGCATGGTGGAGCAGCAAGGGGCCTGATACAATTTCATACGCTGGCACATGCCACCCAGCCCACCCAGGGCACAGGCAAGGCCCAGGGCAAGGCTGCCAAAGCCAAGCCAGCGCCACAGCCAGGCAGGTGGCTGGACAGGGACTGCAATGCAGTGCTAAACATGCAGCGCATTGGGGAGAGCAAGTGGCAGCCACTGGAGCTGTGCTACTGGCCAGACCAGGGAGCGCTGCCAGCCAAGGGCAAGGAGTACCCAGGCCTGGGCTACAAGCGAGTGCGAGACAAGCCACCCAAGACCTGGCCTGCTGTGGCACAGTAGTGTGTGGCCCCCTTTGTTGAGCTGTCATCAGCTTACACTTAATGCATGCAAGACCTGCCTACTCTACATTATAGCCCTCCGGGATCAGGCAATAATGTAGGTGGTAGGCGACCATGCCCGTGTGTATGCCATGTCTATGCCATGTGCATGCCATGAGCATGGGAACTCCACACAGACAAAACACCGTTTTGTAGTAGTACACACTGAGTGTTCCACTGCAATGAAGGCTCAAGGTTAAGGGCTTAGGTGCTGGCACATGCCATGTAATCTGTGCAGGCCTCACCATGATGTCCTTTACTGACGGCTGCTTGCCTTCCAGGAAGTCTGACATCATGTCCAGGATGATGTTGGCTGGAGCCCCTGCACAGGCAGCCAGGCACCTAGTTTGCTAAGCCAGCAGACACGTGATGTTGAGGTAGGGTTGTGGTGTGAAGCCAAAGTGGCTCAGGTTAGGGCACCTCTCTCATGAGCCCTGCGGGCAATGTGCCGTTCTTAAAGCTGGCAAACTCTTACAGCACCAGTTACTTGTCTGTGCATAGCCGACTGCCATACTGTGCAGTCACCTAGCTCCGACATGTCCTGAGGGATGCATGCAAGGGAACCACATGTCAAGGGCGGAACAGGCCAGTGGCTTGGTGCGAATGTTGTAGCACTTGCTGGGGGTGATGTTTAGCAGGTTGTGCGAGGGTGGCAATGATTATGCCATGATCAACAGAAATGCTTTAGGCAACCGCGTCAAAGCATAGTTGGGTGCAGTAGCAGGCGTGCATACATCTGCATGGCACTGAGTTTGGGCTGGGTACTCCATGCGTGTCATGATGGTAACGCAGTCATGGTGGAGACTCCAGGGCAAGCATGTTGGTTCCCATGCAACAAGGTGAACATGGCAGGGTGCAGACTCACGTGCTGTGAGGTAGTGCCCGGTCCAGTGGTTCGACTTGTCCAGGAAGCTGCGAGTGCGGGTCACCTGATCAAACAGCCGCTCAGGCAGGATGGTCAGCAGCAGCTCCTTGTAGTTGTACCTGCCATGTCAGGGCACACCGAGCATCAACGAGCATCACGTTGACCACCATGCAAGAGTGCGTCAATGCTGCTTTCAGTGTTGATTATTTGCCTACAAGTTGTACAGCGCCCTCCTGCCTTGGTGTGCTGGTACTGAGCCCGCAACCACCCTAGTCGACAGGTGTGGCAAGGCAGAGATCCAGAAGCCATGAGGCTAGTGCTGCCTCAGGCTGGGCTGCTGGTCAGCGTGGCTGCTGGTCGGTGTGCTGAATGTCCATGCAGCTGCTGGGCTGTTGGACTGTGGTCCACCTCCCTGCTGCACCTGCCAATGTGTAAAGTTGTCGATGTTGCCAATGTAACTGTTGCCAATGTAAGTCGCGAGAGTGATAGTTGCCAATGTAAGTCGCGAAGTACCATCTACTACAGAGCGCGATGAAGGGCAAGAAGCGCAAGGGCGCGGATCAGCCCAAACAGCCCAATCCCAAGCAGCCTAAACCAAAGCGCAAGGATAAGCCTGACACAGTGGGATGGGTAGGCCCCGTGTCGCCACGAGGGAGGGCGCGTAAGGCTAGGCTGAAGGAGGCTGCCAGCTCGAGGATCCAGTTCGTCAAGTGCTTCCTGAAGGGCTTCATTAGGTGGGTTGCTTCATCCGCATCCGGGTCCTCCTCCGCCGCATCTGGGTCCTCCTCCGCCGAATCTGAACTGGGTCCCGGGACACCTGTACTGGATCCGCAGCCGAACTGGGTCCTCCTCCGGGACACTTGTACTGGATAGCAATGTATTGAATGATGGCGTGCGTGTGTGTGTTGCTTTGCAGGGGCCGTAATAAAGTCAAAAACAAGATTATTGCGCACCTTAGGCTGAGGATGGGCATTCACCACAAGCAGCGCAAACTTGCGTCCCTAGCGGTCCTGGTGCTGCTGGCCAAGTGCCTGGTGGGGCCTCCTACCCCCGGCTTCCGTCCTGCCCCCCCCTCCCTCGGTGCAGCCTCCTCCAGCCCAGGGTGCAGCCCCCCTGGACCCTCTCCCTGGCAGCCTTGCAGCAGGCCCAGCAGCAGGCCCAGCCCAGCCTGCCTGGCAGCCCAAGCTGCAGGAGCGCAGCAGCAGCAGGCTGGCCAGCAGGCGCCCCCTCCCCCCTGCCCCAGTCCTTCCCAGGATGTCATGCACGGTGTGCGCCTTGTGTGCCATGCAGTTGGAGGAGGAGGCAGCCAGCGTGTCCCAGCAGGAGTGGGGGACCCACAAGCAGCTGGTGGTGTTCTTTGGCAACGCAGGCATTGGCACTCGGGGTGGGTGGGGGGCCAAGGCCGTGCTGCAGGCCTGCCGCAAGGTGGTGGAGAGGCCCAACAGCGGCAAGCCAACCGACAGGGTGCCAGGCAATGTGGTGACAGTGGATGAGTTCCGCACCAGCAGAGTCAGCTCAATCTTGAACAGCCCCCAGCCCTGTGAGGAGGAGCTGGACAGCAGCAAGCCCACCAGGCCTCAAGGCTGGAAGCCCAAGCCGGGTCAGGTGCAGGACCGCTTGTTGCGGTCAGCCTGGAGCAAGCGGTTTGAGGCGCCAGTGCGGGGGCTCATGTGGTGCCCTTGGCTGGCCCAGGCCACCCCTGGTGACCTTGGCAAATGGGTGGACAGGGACTGCAACGCAGCCCTCAACCTCCAGCGGGCAGGGGAGAGCAAGTGGCGCCCACTGGAGCTGTGCAGGTGGCCACACCGAGGAAGACTTCCTGCCCAGGGCAAGGAGTACCCAGCACTGGGCTTCAAGAAGCTGCGAGAGCGAGCCCCCAAGGCCCAAGCCCAGCAGCCTGTAGCACAGTAGCATGTGTGCACTAGGCAATGCTTAAGCTGTTGCTTACATCAGAGCATGTGTTTCATGCCATCATAGATTGCCCGGCCTTCGCAAGTGGGTTGGGGTAGTGAATCACGTAGTGGTACCGGATGCTTTTTGCATGCAAACAGTTCAGATCACAGATAACACAGCCCCTGCCCTGTAGTAATAGTAGGGGAACAACTGTGCTGGTCAGCGCGCCCGGGATGGTGCAGCTCTTGCAAACGAGGGTGATTCTGGAGTCATTGAGATTGAAGTCATTCAGTGGTCCGGTGGTGGCAGCTTCTTTACCAAGAGCAAGCGGTGTTAGCCATCAGCAGCAGCAGCAGCAGCTTGTCCCCCCAGTGACGTCGCCAAGCAGCCCCTTATGGCTCAGCTCAGGAGCAGAAGGAGGTGAGCTTAGTCCAATGGTGAGTAATGTGCAAGATTCTAAAGCACACCTCCATTGTCAATGCCTGTACCATTGACGCCCACTTCATCGTTAATCCCCCAACATAAAACTGCACTACCCACTCCCAATTGCAAGAGCATGTGGCAAAGCGCGGGATGTGGTGGGGCTTGGGTTCAGGAGGGCAGACTGGGAGCATTTTTTGGAGAGGGTCACGCAGTGAGCTGGTAAGGGGGTATGCAAGCTGCCACTAGGGAAAGAAGCGTTGCTAGCCTTGTACGTGACTTGAGTGAGAGGGGTGGCAGACTACCTCAGATACACACTCTTTTGCAGGCCCCTGCCCTCTCCTCTCCCTTCCTAGGCTACCCTAGCACCTGCCCCGGCGCTGTCTGTGTGGCAGAAGCAGGCATCACTGACTAGGGTTGCTGACTGTATGCACTGAGCAATTCTAGCTAAGATACACACTGTATACCTAGCCAACTGCTTGCCTACATGCACAGTGCATGAGGTGGTCTTTTTACCTTCCCAGCAGCAGCGACGCCAGCATTACTGAGAGCAGGAGGGACAGCACCACCACCATGACCAGCAGGCCTGCTTGCCTGCCTTTGTTAGTCCACCCATTTGGCAGACCTACCTGCAGCATCCACTGCAAGCAGGAGCAGCAGCAGCAGCAGCGTGGCATGCTAAAACACAGCCACAGGCTTGCAGACGATCATGTGCGATGTCAACGCACTTACTGCTAGTGGCAAAAAATCCTAGGAACCTGTTGGGCTGCATGGCCTGGCCGTTAGGTGCCAGCTGCAGCCTAGCTGTACACACAAACAGTGCAAGGTACCAGCTCAAGGCTCTGCCTACACCACAGTAGGTTGCTGTGTAGTCAAGCGTGTGGCTCACAGTGCCTTCATGCTCTGGGCAAGACTCCGGGTTGGTACGGGCAGTGCTTTGGAGCCACCTCTGAGATTGCCCCATGCCATGGTCATAATTGAGCCTGGGTTCCATAACTCCTGAGGATGTTGTGAGGAGGTAGCTAAGCAAGCAGGACACAACCACAACCACAGCACACAGCAGTCAGCTGCGGCGTTCAATCGCTGTGTTCGCATCAGCCACCCAAGCTGTGCAAACCCCACTGCTGCCCAGCACCCCACATTGTCTGTTGCAGAGGTGATGAAGGCGGACACAGGCTCCCTGGGCGGCTTGCCAAATGGCACCTGCAGGCGTGAGTGATGGGCAGGACAAGACATGGCTGAGCACAAACCCAGTCAGCAGACTCATTTAAATTGGCAGTGTGGCTAGCTAGGCAGGAATCGAGTACCACCCCTGCTTGGTGACGAACCTGGCAAGCCTCAAAACTTCACTGCCTGACAAGGGCTGCGGTCACAATAGACTGGACAAGTGGACTGTGTCGAGAGGAAATTGGGTGGTGTGGCAGCCCCTGAGCCTCTGTGTCTAATTCATGCCAACCTCACTTCCCACCCAGTAGGGTACTTGAACTGGCTAAGGTCACACATGGCTACGGTATGGGCTGATCAAAGCACAGCAATAGGAGCTTGTGGCACTGTAGTGCGCGCTAGGAGCCCTCTGGGCAATCACCAGCTTCTATAATTGCATGCCTGCCTGCATCCTAGTCTGCACCCTGTCATGAACGCCAGGGTATAGTGCAGGTAGAAGGCGCCCATGCAGCTGAAGGGAAGTGTGCAGACAGAACACCACCCCTAGTATGTGGGCCCTACCAGAATGACTTGCTCAAGGACACATTGCTCGCAGGGCTGATGAGGGTGGTGCTGACTAACCTGAGCCACGGTGAGTGCACCAGAGAATGTGGCAGGGCTGCTGGTGTTGGTGATTCCGCTGCCAAGCCTCATTAGCGTGTATTCATATCCAGCCTGCATGCATTGCATGAGAGCCATAAAGGGGCCAGCGAGCTGGTAATGTCCCTTTGTGTCGTTTCACACTGCCTGCAAGGTGTGTCATCATCACACGGCTTGCAAATACGTGTGTCTACACCATAGAGCTACATAGCACATGCGGGATGGTGCAGCCCTTGCAAACGAGGGTGATTCTGGAGACCTGGCGGCCACTGGGTCAAGGTCCCACTGGTAAGGCCCCTGGCTGGGATGGCTATTGGTGGCATGGCCCAGTATGGCTGACAGCATAGGCAAGCAGTTGCCAGCACTAGACAGAGCATTTGTGGCATGCCTTGCCACTGCTGCAACACGTCCCTTGGTTAAGGTGAAGGCTGAAGGTGAAGGCCCGGGGCTCATCGCTGTATACCCACACCTGCCGCTGCTGGTCGACACGAACACCAGCTTGCCAGTCAAACGCTAGTGATGCGCGGTGTAAAGTTGCCAATGTAAGTGTTGCCAATGTAAGTCGCGAGAGTGATAGTTGCCAATGTAAGTCGCGAAGTACCATCTACTACAGAGCGCGATGAAGGGCAAGAAGCGCAAGGGCGCGGATCAGCCCAAACAGCCCAATCCCAAGCAGCCTAAACCAAAGCGCAAGGATAAGCCTGACACAGTGGGATGGGTAGGCCCCGTATCGCCACAAGGGAGGGCGCGTAAGGCTAGGTTGAAGGAGGCGGCCAGCTCGAGGATCCAGGTCCTGGAGCGCTACTTCATGAAGGTGAGAGTGCCAAGGGTTGGGGGGGAGGGGCAGGACCACATGTGACCTGCTGAGGACCTCCCCACATGTGACCTGCTAGGTGCCCATGTCCCCAGTTCTAGATGTCATCTGCATTGTGTGCCTTGTGTGCCATGCAGTTGGAGGAGGAAGCAGCCAGCGTGTCCCAGCAGGAGTGGGGGACCCGCAAGCAGCTGGTGGTGTTCTTTGGCAACGCAGGCATTGGCACGCGGGGTGGGTGAGGGGCCAAGGCTGTGCTGCAGGCCTGCCGCAAGGTGGTGGAGAGGCCCAACAGCGGCAAGCCAACCGACAGGGTGCCAGGCAGGGTGGTGACAGTGGATGAGTTCCGCACCAGCAGAGTCAGCTCAATCTTGAACAGCCCCCAGCCCTGTGAGGAGGAGCTGGACAGCAGCAAGCCCACCAGGCCTGAAGGCTGGAAGCCCAAGCCGGGTCAAGTGCAGGACCGCTTGTTGCGGTCAGCCTGGAGCAAGCGGTTTGAGGCGCCAGTGCGGGGGCTCATGTGGTGCCCTTGGCTGGCCCAGGCCACCCCTGGTGACCTTGGCAAATGGGTGGACAGGGACTGCAACGCAGCCCTCAACCTCCAGCGGGCAGGGGAGAGCAAGTGGCGCCCACTGGAGCTGTGCAGGTGGCCACACCGAGGAAGACTTCCTGCCCAGGGCAAGGAGTACCCAGCACTGGGCTTCAAGAAGCTGCGAGAGCGAGCCCCCAAGGCCCAAGCCCAGCAGCCTGTAGCACAGTAGCATGTGTGCACCGCATATGTGTGCCTACATCAGAGCATGTGTTTCATGCCATCATAGATTGCCCGGCCTTCGCAAGTGGGTTGGGGTAGTGAATCACGTAGTGGTACCGGATGCTTGCTGCATGCAAACAGTTCGGATCACAGATAACACAGCCCCTGCCCTGTAGTAACAGTAGGGGAACAACTGCGCTGCATCCCCTGTATGCCCTTTGGAGGTGGCCTTTGGAGGTTTGCCCTTTGAAGGCTTGCCCTTTGGAGGTGCGAGAGAGAGTGACGCACGGGTATAAGTAGGTATGAGCAGGTATGAGCTGTTATGAGCGCAGTAGCGCAATGCCTCCGAGGAGGCGGCCCAGTACCGCGGGAGCAAGAGTCGCCTCCGACTGAAAACCCTCAAAAACAGGGTTCGTCGTAGTCGTGGTGTGGTCAGGGGTCAGGCAATAATGTAGGTGGTAGGCGACCATGACCATGTGTATGCCATGTCTGTGCCATGTGCATGCCATGAGCATGGGAACTCCACACAGACAAACCACCGTTTTGTAGTGGTCCACACTTAGTGTTCCACTGCAATGAAGGCTCAAGGTTGAGGGCTAAGGTGCTGGAACACGTATGCGGGGCTCAGTACAATCCCAGGGCCCAGTAGCCTTGCTCAGCAACATGATGGACCAAGTCGCTAAACATAATGTGCTGTCAAAGTGCCTGGTGCCCTGCAGGCAATTGTTGCATTCCATGAGCCCACAGTTGAAGTGCCCACGGGCATGGCTTAAACCGGAGTTCAGACCCAAACGCAGGTTTGTGCAGACCAAGTTGTATTGTAACATTACCTGCTCCAGTGGGGCAAGGTTGTGCAAGATGAACCGAAAGTCTGTCACGGCCTGGACAAACCCCTGCAAATAACGTCACAGACAGACAAAGTTGAGTTCAAATGTCAAGGCTCAGTCAGAAAGCAACTGCCATGATTGGATCCGCACTTTATTGGGCCAGGAGACCAGTGACTGCCGGTATATCACTCTGTAATTACATTCTTGATGGAGAGGGATAATGATGGTAGACACACAGAGTTAAGAAGCCACTTTCAAAGGAGGCATGTCAGATGGCTTACCCAGAACTTGTCTTGGTAGGTCGAGTTGAAGGCACAGATGCTGCAGTTGGTGGCGCCCTTGCTCTGCCCAAAGAGCTCACCAGGGCCTACCCCTGCGATGAAGATCGGGGCCTGCAAAGAGCCAGCAGCAGGGGCAGCTTTGACAGCGCCCACTGCAGCCTTTGAGTCTAGTTGGGAGGCAAGGGTGATGGGGGCCTGTTGCACCTTCCTTGCATGTCCTTGCATTGCCAACTGCTATCAGTCTATGACAGGTCTTCAAGGTCACACAGCGCTCAATTAATATTGCTTGGTAGAATACAAGCCTGTTTGTATTCAGCATACATTTCACCTACAATTAGGGGCTGCGTTCTCTGGACACCCGCCCAGCCCTTGCGTATGGGGGACAGTGCAGTGAACTGGCTAAGCTGCCCACTCAAGCATACCAGCAGAGCATCAAGCCTGTGTTGCCTACGATAATCTCCATTACACAGCGCATGTCTACCCTAGCATTAGGGACCGTGTATTCTGGAATCCGAAGCTGATGCCTCAGCCAATACCTGATGCCCTGTCCCCACCCACTTTCAGAGGTGGTGCGACAGACGTTGGCATGAAACACATGCTCGTATGTTGACGACAGCTTGGACAGTGCCTGGTGCACACATCACTGTGCTACAAGCTGCTGGGCCTGGGCCTTGGGTGCTCGGTCTCGCAGCTTCCTGAAACCCAGGCCAGGGTTTTCCTTGCTTAGGGCCAGTGTCCTTGCTTGGCCTGGCCACCAGCACAGCTCCACTGGGCGCCATGGGGCCTGCCCTGCCCGCTGGAGGCTGAGGGCTGAGTTGCAGTCCCTGTCCACCTATCTGACAAGGTCCCCAAGGGTGGCCTGGTTCTAGCCCACTTTACCATCTCAGATGGCATCTGCACCAAAGGGGTGGCCTAGTCCAGCCAGGGGCACCACATGAGACCCCGCACTGGCGCCTTCACCCGCTGGCTCCAGGCTGTCCGCGACAAGCAGTCCTCGGTAGCTTCTATGACCCGAGCTCTACCAGCACCTTGGCCCTCAACCTTGAGCCTTCATTACAGTGGAACACTCAATGTGGACCCCCACAAAATGGTGTTTTGTCTGTGTGGAGTTCCCATGCTTATGGCATGCACATGGCATGCTCATGGCATACACATGGTCATGGTCCCTACCACCTACATCATTGCCTGACCCCTGACCACACCACGACTACGCATGACAAACATTCTCAGCCGCAACACCTTGATTCTCACTGGCACACTGAGTGTTCCACTGCAATGAAGGCTCAAGGTTGAGAGCCAAGGTGCTGGTAGAGCCTGGATCATGTCAATGAATTTGGGCTCTACCAGCACCGCCAAGAGTAGGACCCAGTGAGGGTGAGGGTGCTACAACCAAACGCAAAGCCCCACCCCAGTCAGGTCTGGGAGTGCGATTGAAGTTTCTTGCGATTGAAGTTTCTTGCGATTGAAGTGCTTCTGTCAGCCCTGACAGCCAGCTGAGGCCATCACGGGCAAGAAGTGCATAGGAGCAACCCTACCCAGCCGGGCCTGCCTTCGGTGCATCTCAAGGGTAGTGAGTCCCCCCTCAGGCAAAAAAAACGCTCATTAGCTACAAGGAGCTAGGAGCCTGCCCCCCTTGGCTCAACCAGCAGCCTGAGTCACAGTAGAACCTCCTCAGGGTAAGGAGTCACTGATGAGCTACAATTGCCTGGGGGGCTGCCCCTCCTGGGTTGCAGTAGTGTGTGCCCCTTCCACACGGTCCCAGGGCCATTAGTCAGGGTTGGGGCCTGCTATTGTTGCACCTTAGGCATCAACAACATTCCATAAGCCTCTTCAAAGAGAAGGCAACGCTAGCTTCCGTGGGGCCCAGAAGTAACAGAGGAACTGTCAGTTGACAACAGCTCACAACTGCAACACCACAGCTTTAGCCATAGCCGCACCCACACAGCAGGCAACGCGAGAGCAGTAGCTGAAAGCAGCGGCGGCGCCGGCGGCAGCAGCAGCAACAGCAGCAGCAGCAGCAGCAGCAGCAGCAGCAGCAGCAGCAGCCTTGCTCCAGCTCCCACCTGTATGAGGATGCCGGTGTAGCCCTGCACCAGGTCCACGGGCCCCGTAACAGTGAGGTTGCGGGAGGCGGCAATGTCCAGTGGACGCTGCAGCCACGGAGAGGCAACAAGGCAGACAGTGCGGATGCAGAGCAGTGCATGCGCAGTTGCACACTGCGCCAATCTTCAGCGCAGGCCCCTGGCCCAGCTGGCCTCTAACCCTGGCCATTGGCTCACCTGTTTCTCAAGACGTGGCACAGCGCATACAGGCATTTGCTTACCTGCCTAGAAGGCAATGCAAATGTGTCCAGATCCTGGGCCAGCTTGTTTGCCCCCTCATTTGGAAAGATTGCCTTGATGACGCCAAAGGGTAGAAGCTGCACCACGCGAACACTGTTGTCTGGCACCTGCAGTCCAGGTAGAGCATGCCAAGAAGGTGGATGGCAGGTGATGAGCTGTTGGGCACAAGACCTGCGTGCTGGCAAGGAGGCAGCATATGGGCGCACATGATGGGCAGGCAGATGGCAGCTGGTCAGCTGTTGGGCACGAGCCCTGCATGTCGATGAGGAGGCAGTGTGATGGAGGCTTTCATCCTGGGCCTGCAGAGCTGGAAGCCATCAGACTGGAGGCTACCTAGGTCGCCCGCATGCTTGCAGCCAGGAAGATGCGGGGAGGGAATGTGCTGCCTGGCAGTGGCCGACGATGTGGGGACGCTGGGTGAAGGCCAGACCAGCAGGCCAGCGCCAAGGCAGACACAGACAAGTGGGCATGCGCAGCTGGCTGCAGCAATACAACTACAGGCCACACAAAGCACACTGTGCAGCCACGAGGGCCAGGACTTGCCACCACCTCTAGCTCTCAACCCACAGCCAGGCAGCAGTGGTGTCCTCGAGAAGGGACTGAGCAGCAGGGGTGATGTAGCTCAACCTGCTGCTGCTTGTAAACTGTGAGGAGCCCAGTGAGGAGGGGCTGTACTACAAACAACCTAGGGCACAGCACCTTGACCCTCAACCTTGAGCCTTCATTGCAGTGGAACACAAAACGGTGTTTTGTCTGTGTGGAGTTCCCATGCTCATGGCATGCACATGGCATGCTCCTGGCAGACACATGGTCATGGTCGCCTACCACCTACATTACTGCCTGACCCCTGTGACAGGGCTATTATGTAGAGCTGGCTGACAAATTAAAGGGCACCTCCAAGGGGCACGTCCAAAGGGCAGGGGACACAGACACAGCAGATCCATGCAGCTGTGCCTCAGTGAGTGAGTGAGTGTTCTGATACAGCCTTGCTTAACATCTGGAGCTTGTGGAGCGCAAAAGCAAGGGAAAGGGCAAGGGGTGGAGTCACACCAGCTTAGGTTGGGCAGGTGATTCGTACATGAAACCCACCCGGCCCTTACCTATGGGGGGCAGTGCAATGAACTGGCTAAGCTGCCCACTCAAGCATACCAGCAAAGCAGCAAGCCACCGGGTGCTGGGAGAAGCCTCGAGAGCACTAAAGCACCTGTGTTGCCTACAACCATTTCTGTTGCAGCACATGTCTTCCCTACAGTCCCTAAAGGGCTGCGTTATCTGGAATACAGATCTGATGTCCAGGCCAAAATCTAATTCCCTGTCCCCACCCCCTTTCAGAGGTAGGGCCAAACCTCTGAAAAGAGGTAACGTTGGCATGCAACACATGCTCGTATGTAAGCGACAGCTTGGACAGTGCCTAATGCCACATATCAGTGTGCTGGCCTGGGCTTTGCGCGCTGAGTCTCGCAGGATGGAAATCGCCCATGCCGTGCATGAAGAAGTTTGCCCCATCCAGGCAGAAGGGCCTTATGCTCACCATTTTTAGGGCCAGGTCAGCCCAGGATGGAAAGCGTGCCTCCAAATCTTGCCACTGAGGGTTTTCAGCCACAAGGTGTGCCATCATCTTCACCGGCTGGTATGTTGCATTCAGGCTTGCCTGCAATGAGTGCAAGAGATGGTACCGGGGTGGTGATGATGATGGTGATGACGGCAATGATGGAGGTGGTGAGGATGATGTGCCACTGTGAGTACTACACCATTTGCTTTCATACATCTGTGACATCTTCAGAACCTGCAGGCTGTCCCCAACCTAGCCCTCCTACCAGTCATTTGCAACGAGAAGAAGAGAAGGTCGATGACTGTGCCGCAAGTGATGCATCACAGGACAAGTGGATGTCTACAGCAGGAAATGACCTTGGCGCACATCAGCTTACCTGCCAGGCCTGCCCTGCCTGCTGTGTGACCAAAGCGGCTTGCTCCTGTCACAGCACGGATGGTCAGAGTCAGCCAGACTCTCAGTCATGTCAGGATGACAGACAAGTGATGTCGGCTAGCTGCTGAGATGCATGACGTAAAATGCCTCCTGGATGCCTGCATCCTCGATGTCCAGATAAAGGTTCATCAGCTACAAGCTGGCTGGTCATCATGTGCATCATCAGTGTGCAACCTGTCACTTGGCCAGCCTTGCAGCCCTAGGATGAGGTACCTGCTATGAGCCGAGGCTACACCTGACTGAAGACGTGCATGCATGATCAAAATAAGGTACGACATGCTCCTAAGGAGCAACTCTAGTACATATGGAACACCTGGTGTATGGAACACCAGGAAGGGGGTTGCACTTGTCAGGGGTGCCAATGGATGTTGTGGTGGGTAGGTGTGGTGGAGTGAGTGCCACCCACAGGCCAATGCCATACCAGAAGCATGTTGGGTTCTACAGTACTGCCCTTCAGAGATGCCCGTTAAGGATGCCGCTAGCTGCTGTTGTCGCTGCTGTTGACTTGTGCAGTATACCTGGAGGTTGGAAGCGGTTGCCATCTCGAAGGACACAATTGCCCAGCACCCCAGGGCAACAGAAGTAGCGAAGAGGAGGCAGGGCACAAGGATCACATGGGGTGCTGCGACCAAGGTCTGCATGCAGACATGGACATGCTGTGTAATTGTTAAAAGCAGCTGCTAGCAACATACATGCTGTGTCGCTGTGGAAGGCAGCTGCCACAGTCAGAAACAGAAACATCCCTGCAACATGGGAGCTCATGTTGTCTATAGCAGGAGCAATGCACAAGTTGCTAGTTGACACTTGAATCGTGACGTTGCACTGCTATGTTGCCTCTCACTAGAAATGTGCTCGAGTGCTTGAGAGTGTGTGATGCTCTATAACAAACATAACTTGCACGTGCCATCCAACCACCTTGAGCATCGTACGGAAGCAGTTCCACAGATCCTCCAGGACGCTATGCAAGGCATCGGACAGCGACATGTTTTCTGTCTTCGCAGTAATGCTTTATGACATTGGCTACTTTTTAGCATAGAGGCGGCCCTATATAGCCAAGGAGTTTGGGCTCAAGTGCCCCGACGGGTCCCGCATATGCTTTTCAACACAGCCCGGCATATAGATGTTGTGAGCAATGCGTCCACTGCGATGCCGTATGATGCTGACTCGCACGCTGACTTGCACATCCATTCCATGCAACATGACACATCGCATGAACATAACTCTCGCGTCTTGCCTTTAGCAATACTTGCATCACTTGATCAACACTAAAAGATGTGGTGAACTTGGCTAGTGACGCTTGTGGAATCTGCACACTAGGGGCTGCGTTTTGCCTAAATGCCAACCAGGACGTCCCCGCATTTCTTTCAACAAGGCTTTGGTTCCTCTTGCTTGCCTGACCTGACCCTTGGCCTGTCATGCTTGTCAGTGCAACATTTGATGGTAATCGAGTGCAGCTCATATGAAAGCCTTTACCATTACCTATGCTTGATACTCATCCTGCGGGCTTAACCGTTGCAGGATCTCCTCAGCTGTGATACAGCTTTACACGCGGTATGTGTGACCCTAGTCATCAAACGCAGGCTTGTGAATCTTCAGATTTTCAGATTTTCAATTTTCTAATTTTCAATGAAAATGGACCTTTTTCTGAAAACAGGCCAAATTTAAAGATTGTTTGAACCTTCTTATGAAATTTGCCGGGATTGGGCAGCAGCTCAGCGACCGCCAACCGCACTACGTGCCTCGTCGAAGTGCGCTGCAGGTTCGGGGCCACCAAGGAGGCGCTGAGGCGCAGTAGCTTGCGCACACACTTTTTTAAGTTACTTGTAATTACTTTAAGTATCTACGAGGACCCCCGCACGTGGGCACCGAAGGACCCCCGCTCATAGATAAATCGAGTAAATTTAAAAGGTGTGCGCAAGCTACTGCGCCTCAGCGCCTCCTTGGTGGCCCCGAACCTGCAGCGCACATCGACGAGGCACGTAGTGCGGTTGGCGGTCGCTGAGCTGCTGCCCAATCCCGGCAAATTTCATAAGAAGGTTCAAACTATCTTTGAATTTGGCGTTGTTTCAGAAAAAGGTCCAATGAAAGTGTTTCATTGAAAAACTGAAAGAGTTTCATCGTCAGTGACACTGAGCGGATGCCGCTGCTTCTCAGCCTATCCTATCAAACGCGGCTTGTTTGTAGGCCTGCACTGTGTGAAATGCAGAAATACTTAGTCGGCCTAAGGTACACGCGATATGTGTGACCCTAGTCATCAAACGTGTTGACGTGCTAATGTGCTGTAGTCATAGTCCTGGTCGTATGTAAAGTACTCCTGTCCTGCTGCCGTATGTCACGCACTAAAACGAGAGATAAGCGTGGTTGAGCTCAAGCAGAGGAAGCGAGGGCGGTTTGGTGCAGATGCCATCTGAGATGGTAAAGTGGGTTGGATGGGTCCTCGTTGGGTAAACCAGGCCACCCTTGGGGACCTTGTCAGATGGGTGGACTGGGACTGCAACTCAGCCCTCAGCCTCCAGCGGGCAGGGCAGGCCCCATGGCGCCCAGTGGAGCTGTGCTGGTGGCCAGGCCAAGCAAGGACACTGACCCTAAGCAAGGAAAACCCTGGCCTGGGTTTCAGGAAGCTGCGAGACTGAGCACCCAAGGTCAGGCGACCCCAACTAGCAAAAAATGACAGGAAATGATAGGAAACCGACCCCTGGTAATCACAACGACGCCGCGTCTCAGCCACGTGGTTTCTATTTATGTTCCGCACATCCCTGGATAGAAGACTTTGTCAGCTATGCGCTGCAGCTTGTAACATTAAATATTGTGCAGTGTGCTGGGTGCTATGGCGGCTCAAATCTTGACATTCAAATTCATGCCAGTTTTGCTCATGCGGGCCTCGCCGCGACCGACCGCCGCGACCGACGTGGCCCAGTAGCCTCTGCAAACAGTCAGGGACAGTCGCCGCAGTCAAAACAATTCACATGGCACGCCAAACCGATGTAACGACGCCCCTCCACCCATGCTCGGAAGTATACAAGGCTGCTGCATTGCTTGACCGCTTCGTGAGTAGTACCTACTACCTGGCCATTCGGTAAGGCCACTCAAGGTGTGTAGGACATTGCTACGTTACCTTGCTCGACATGTTGGGTCGGATCCCTCCCGCCCGCCCTCCGCTTGCGTGTCCAGCTTGTGTCCAGCTCCGCCCTGACCCCTTGCTGCTCAGCTGGAGGGGTGGGCAGCCCAGGGGCAGCACCAGCACCAGTTGTCTGCTTCAAAATCTGCAGTTGCTGCCTCTGCTTGCGGGTTAGCAGGGGGCGGCGTGTGACGGTGCGCTTATGCGTATCCGTAAACCACACTTTAGCAGAGTGACTGAGGAGGTCAATGGTGGGCTGCTACCAGCTCACCATTCGGGTTCGACTCCCGAGGGTCCCGTTCTAAACCTGGGCTCAGTTGCTGTGCGAGAGTGTGGATAGTAGAGACTGCGGTGGACATTTCTAAGTGGACATGCCGCTCACACTGTAAGATTTAAGGCAGCGGCTGCGCCGTGACAAATGGTTTCCGACCGACGTCGGTACAGCAATATGACAGATAATCCAGGCAATGGCGGGCCACCCGCCGGAGCTGAACCCCCTACTAATACTCCTTCAGAGCCCAATGCCGATATGCTGGATAAGCTCTTGGAGGCAGCTCGGTCTAATCCAGAGCTTCGTGCGAAGTTCAACGCCGTTGTGGCGACCTTCTCAGGTGGCTCTAAAGCCCCTGGTGACTCTCCTTCTGGCGATAACCCAGAGGATACCCCTGGTGGCGATATGGAGGACGGCGAGATGGACGAACAACGACCTCGCTACGTCGGAGGAGACGAGGATTATATCCTTGAGCTGGAGGCGCAACAGCTGCAGATTCAGGCTGAGAATGAAGCCCTGCGTCAAGCCCTGTCGACAATTACGTCTCAGGTGAAGTCGCCTACCCTTCCACCTCGTAGGCCAGATCTAGCAGGCAGGGCAGCTGCTCCTGCGTCGACTAGACAGCCTGGTGCAGGTCCTGCAGGCCCAGGACGAGCCGCCCCTACGGGTCCCTCGCCTCTTGCCTTGCCTCTTCCCTTGTCTTTGGGTTCAAGGTCTATACCTGGTCCTGACAAGTGGACTGATGCGTGCAGTAGCACCCATCGCAGAGCCTTAGCGTTCTGCGATGACCTTGAGCGTCACTGTGAACGCTGTCGCCTTGATGTTGCATCGACACTGCCTGCTTTCCTGACTGGCGCTGCTCGCAACACCTGGTATCCATCCATCAAGGAGTCCTATGCTGCCTTGTATGCTGATGTCCCCGACTGGTCTTACCTGCGTACTGCATTCTGCGAGTATACAGGAGATGACCTGCGGGATGACTGTAACGTCGCCCGAACTAAGCTGCTTGATGGTGCCATCAAGATGACCGCAGGAATGCTCCTGGGGCAATACATTACTGAGTTCAGGAATAACCTGCTGTTTGCAGGGAACGACAGCCACTCCTACAAATTAATCCCTGCGTTTGTCCCTGCACTTTGCCGACCTTGTCCGATCGGGCTGAAAATTTGATAGATGGTAGTTTGCAAAAAATGAAACATATTTTTCAAGAAAAATATTTTAAAAAAATCAAAAGCTGTTGCGCTGTGGCCCGCAACCTATCCCTGCACTCATCCCTGCACTCTAGCCACAGGGCCACAGCGCAGCCGCCTTTGATTTTTTTAAAATATTTTCACTGAAAAATATGTTTCATATTCTGCAAACTACCATCTATCAAAATTTCAGCCCGATCGGACAAGGTCGGTCAACACGCAGGGACGGACGCAGGGATTAATTTGTAGGAGTGGCATGTGTCAGCCTCTGCTGGCCATGGTGTTCACTAGGGGCCTCAGCTCAGCTTTACAGCCTGCTGTGCTTAAGGACCTGGCTCAATTTAAGAACCCCACACTGTCTCAGGCTATGGAGGCTGCTAAGCAGGCTCAGCGCAATGTGGTCATGCTGTCCACCACCACACCTACTAAAGGTGCTGGTACTTCTGGTGTTCATGCTGTGCAGGCGTCAAGTGCCCTGGGAGGTGAGGCCCACCCCGGCAGGCGTGGCTCTAAGCCCCCTGTTTCTGGTGGTGCTGGCAAGAGGCCCAGACACGATGAGCTGTGGTCCAAGAAACCCCTGTTGCCTGGGCAATACTGCTTCAAGTGCAACCATCCCGGCCACCTGACCAACCACCCCTGCCCCTTCCGCCACTTCACGGCTATTGAGGCCCGGCGCAGGTCTGGGTATGCTCACCCACCTGAGGGTGCCAGGAAGCCTGGCCAAGCCAAGTCCATACCCCCTTCAGAGTCTGGTGCTTCTGAGTCAGACCAGGAGCCAGAGCCCCAGCCCCCACCTAAGGCTTCTAGGCCTAAGGATCAGGGCATGCGCCGTGGTGTCAGCCGGGCCCGTATTGCCACCAACCGTTAGGGTGTTGCCCAGCCAGCCAGCCAGGACTGTGCTGTGGTTCAATCTGAACAACTGTTGCATGATGCTGCTGTTGTAGGAGCTGATGATGATGTGAGTGTGCCCAAGGCCAACTCAACAACAGCTTCTTTGCCTGCCTGCCCTGTAGAGCCCCTGCTTGCCCTGTCAGCGAGACTGTGTAGTCCTGCTTTGAATGATGTGCCATGTAAGACTGTTGTTCCCCCTGTGGCTCAGCATCAACAGGCACATGTGCTGGGTATGGTGGGACGTGATGGCAAGGTGAGATTCAGATTTGCTGGCACCCTTGACCGTCAGCATGCATGCTTCTGCCTTGCTGATGGTGGCGCTGATGATTCATTCATCGGTGAAGCATTTGTGTCTACACACAAGTTGAGACTGCATGATTACCCTGTGGCACTTCGTTATGAGGTAGCTAACAATCAATCAGTGTACTGTACACAATATGTCAAAGTGCACTTGTCCATCCAACAGTTTAGCTGCTTCTGCACCTTGACTGTGATGCCAGAGCTGGTACATGAGTATGACATTCTGCTTGGTGTTGACTGGCTGACTGTGCAGGGGGCCTTGCTTGACTATGTCGACAAGTCTCTCACCCTGCGGACCCCTAAGGGCCAGCCTACCTTACTACCTTCAGCGGTAAGCAAGAAGGGGTCAGTTAACTGTACAGTTGAGTCTCTACAAACTGTAAAACCTGTAAAAGAAGCCTATGCTATTCCTCCTGGTTTCCTAGTGTCCGGCCCTGAGGTGGTTTATACCCCTCTGTCTGCCAAAACGGCTGCTAAGTGGCTCAAAGATGGAGGCACAGGTGTGGTGGCACTGGTCTCTTATGAGAACCTGCAAGACCCACCTGGTGTTCCCCCTGAGCAGGCTGCACAGTTAAAGAGCCTCCTTATGGAGTTCTCTGATGTGTTTGAGCCTATCACTGGGTTGCCCCCTGCACGTGATGTAGGGCACTCTATACCCCTGCAGGATGGTGCTAAACCTCCTGCCAGGCCCAGTTATAGGATGAGCCAGCCAGAACAGGAAGAAGTTAAAAAACAGGTCACTGACATGTTGTCCAAAGGGCTGATAGAGCCCAGCTCCTCCCCATTTGCAGCACCAGTTCTTTTTGTAAAGAAAAAGTCCGGTGAGCTACGCATGTGCGTAGACTACCGCCAGCTAAACAAACTCACTATACGTGATCAGTACCCTCTCCCCAGAATTGATGATTTGTTTGATAAATTGTCGGGTATGACTGTATTTTCCTCCCTGGATCTCCAGGCTGGCTATCATCAAATCAGAATACCTGATGAGGATATTCCTAAAACTGCGTTTAGGACGCCCATGGGACACTATCAGTATAAAGTGTTATGCTTTAGTTCCTACGAACCTGACAGCTCTGCAGTCATTCCTTGGCATGGCTAATTATGTACGTAAATTTGTGCGTAATTTCAGTTCCATTGCTGTGCCACTTACTAATTTAACTGGCCCTGAAGGCAAATCTTTTAACTGGGCGCAATGGCCTAAACCCCAGTTAGATGCTTTCAACGCTCTAAAGCAGGCTATTATTAAGGTGCCTATGCTCCGGTTGCCTGATATAACCAAGCCCTTTGAAGTCTACTGTGACGCCTCACTCTTGGGTGTTGGCGCAGTATTGACGCAGGCTGGTTACCCCCTGGCATATTACTCACGTAAGCTGTCAAAAGCTGAAATGAATTATACCACTGGGGAACAGGAAACTTTGGCCATTATTGCTGCGTGTACACAGTGGCGGTGCTACCTTGAGGGAGTACCATTCACCCTGTTTACTGATCACCGCCCTCTAGAGGCCCTACCTACGCAGTCTACACTGTCCCGTAGGCAGAGCCGCTGGTTGGAGTTCTTATCCCGATTTAATTACACCATTAAATACCTACCTGGCAACACTAATCCTGCCGATCCACTGTCACGTATTCCAGTAACTTCAGCGACGGCTAAGACTGATACTGACAAAATCCTGGTGACGACCAGGCAGCAGAAGCGGAGATTACAGGAGGGGGAGGACGTCGGTGCGGGTACACCGTTGAGCAGCGGCAGCGGAGGCAGCGAACAGCAGCCTACCGCTGGATCAGACCCTGACCAAGATGCTGACTCTGATGATGCTCTAAAGCCATCAGAGCCTAAGCGGTTAAGGTGGGCTGACCCGGTCTCTAATGACTGTGAGGCACATGTCCCTGAGTGTCCTGGTCACCCTTCTCAGGTCACAGATTGGCTAATTAGTGCCTATAGCACTGATCCCGCCTTTGCTGAGCCTAATGAGGAGTGGGAAATGACCCAGGAGGGTCTGTGGCGACACCTTGATAAAGGTACTATTGTAGTTCCTAATGATATCCAGCTACGAGAGCATATCTTGCACGAAATGCATGATGCTAAGTATGCTGGCCATGTGGGCATCACCAAAACCCTTGAACGCGTGCGTAGGGTGTTCTGGTGGAAAACCATGCGTGCTGACGTTAGACACTATGTGACTAACTGTGATGCATGCCAACGAAACAAAGCGTCACGCCAGGTACCTGGTGGGCTGCTTAATCCCCTGTCTATACCGGGGTACCGCTGGGAATCTGTCACCATGGATTTGGTGGTTAAGCTTCCAGTCGGTGTGCATGGCTATGATTCTATCTGTGTGGTCGTGGACCGTCTATCAAAGATGGTTCACCTAATTCCATGCATTGAGGCCATGGATGCTAAAGAATTTGCTGAATTATACATTGACCATGTATTTAAATACCATGGCCTGTCTAAGGTAACCATCTCTGATCGTGGTGCGACCTTTAACAACCAGTTCTGGATTGAGGTCAGAAAGCTGATAGGCGTAGACCCTGCTTTCAGCACCGCGTATCATCCTCAATCAGATGGTCAGACTGAGCGTACAAACCAGATTGTGGAAGAAATGCTTAGACATTATATCCTACCTACTCAAGAAGATTGGCCTAGGCATTTAGCCTTTGCCGAGTTTGCTATTAATAATTCATTGCAAGAGTCTATTCAGTCCACACCATTCCTGGTGAACTATGGACAGTCACCCCACTCACGATAAATAAGGCCGACGCGAGGGTCTTTTTTGCATCGGATGGACATTCCGCTCCGATAGGACGATAGAACGTTGAGTTTAAGGGGGACCTCGCTCTGGAATGAAGTCCTAACTCGCAGCGGTTGTGAAGATACATCGATCCGCGCGCGAGGTACCCCCCCCTTTTTGGGAATCTGTACAGATGCCCGTCTAATGGCCCCGCCATCTGTACAGATTCATGTCGATGGCCACAAGGATATGCGGCATCTGTACAGATGCCTTCCTTGCATCTGTACAGATACCACTTGTTGGCATCTGTGCAGATTATTTTGGAATATCTGTACAGATACGTGAATCTGTACAGATATTTATATGAAAATCTGTACAGATAGCGTTAAGGTAACATCTGTACAGATTTTAAGAGGTTATCTGTACAGATGCCGGGGGTATTTATCTGTACAGATGGCGATTTAAAGCATCTGTACAGATACACCTATAATTATCTGTACAGATGCCCGTAAATGAAATCTGTACAGATAGCAAGGGTAAAATCTGTACAGATGTTGACAAGTGGTATCTGTACAGATGGCAATAGGTGTATCTGTACAGATGCCGGGGGTATTTATCTGTACAGATGGCGATAATAAGTATCTGTACAGATACACCTATAATTATCTGTACAGATGCCCGTAAAATTAAACCTGTACAGATAGCAAGAGTAAAATCTGTACAGATGTTGACAAGTGGTATCTGTACAGATGGCAATAGGTGTATCTGTACAGATGCCGGGAGTATTCATCTGTACAGATGGCGATAATAAGTATCTGTACAGATACACCTATAATTATCTGTACAGATGCCCCTAAATTCAATCTGTACAGATAGCAAGGGTAAAATCTGTACAGATGTTGACAAGTGGTATCTGTACAGATGGCAATAGGTGTATCTGTACAGATGCCGGGAGTATTCATCTGTACAGATGGCGATAATAAGTATCTGTACAGATACACCTATAATTATCTGTACAGATGCCCCTAAATTCAATCTGTACAGATAGCAAGGGTTAAATTTGTACAGATGTCGACAAGTCGTATCTGTACAGATGGCAAGAGGTGTATCTGTACAGATAGCAAGGAGCATCTGTACAGATACCCGGGGGTTTGAATGTCTTACCATATCACGCCCACGCGATCACATTGAGACCTTCAACGGTGGCCTTGCTTGGACATCGTAATCCGTAGCAAACCGCCATGCAGCCTCACGCCATGCAGCCTTACGCGTCTCATAGCGTTCGACCTAATAAGTGGCCACGATCAGCAACAATTAGCCTACATCAAGCGTTGTGACTCGCGATTTCGCGATGTGGTCTGTTAGAGTATAGCCGGGGCAGCAGTATACATGGCTGGCGACGGAGGCCAGAATCTATTCCGACAGTGGTAGTGGCTGCTTAATGGCTGTTGCTAATGCTTTCGTACTCTGGAAGTAGCGCGCTTCAGACATCGAGTGGCCAGGATCCATCCTTACATGTCTCTACATTCTTCTCAGCTCTCTAATCAGTGATCCCGAGTAGTCTGTGTGAAGGCCATTCTCCGCGAATCAATCCCCTCTCGAATCCTGCCTTGCCTCAGCTTAAGTAAACCGAAAGTCACATCTCACGCATGCAAGGCTAAAAAGACTTGCAAGCGCATTCAAAGCTCATGCATACCAGGTCTGAAGTTGAACTGTAACATTCTCCCCCACTCCAAAAAGCTACGTCCCGGAGCTTCCAGTGTCTGGGTAAAACAGTCATGCGATCACTGAGCAAGCAGGCAAGTGAAAAGCAGACATGCACAAGCTACATGCAAACAAGCAATCATGCAAAGCTCATGCAAAGCTCATTCAAGTCTCATGCAAGAGAGCACGAGCTAAAGGTCTTGATGTAGTCTCGGTGTCCACAGTAGAGCTTGTGTCAGCTGACGGTGAAGACATCGTCCAGGAATGAAATGAGCCGAATGGAGAGAAGCATAAGAAAGCAAAGATAGTGGTAGCACGAGAAGATAATAAGAGAAGATGGTGATAGTATGAGATGGTAGTTGTTGAGATTGTGGTGGTAGTGGGGACAGCGTGGATCATTTTGGTGCGCTAATCGACGAAGACAACAATGGCATCGTGTCCAGCTGCAGTGGAGGGCAGCTGAGTGATGAGGTCCATGCTGACATGTTCCCAGCGGTGCTGAGGAATAGGAAGCGGATGTAGGAGGCCGATTGGTTTGGCCGGAGATGGGGATGTCATGTGCTTCACGGAGTAGGGCGGTGCGCATGGGTCCCACCGGGATGTAAAGCCGGCGAGTCCCCCGTCCAGTGTGGTACATGAGGTTTCCCTGGATTTGAAACTGGCGTGATTTGCCAGCCAGTGCAGCCGCTAGGTGGCGCTGGTACTGTGGATCTGCAGTCGCTGATTGTTCATCGATGTGCAGTTGAGGATGGGGTGCGGAGAGCGACTCCGTTCCCGTGGCAGTCGGAATGCCTGGAGTGTTTGGGGCCAATGGAATGCCCGGAGTGTTTGGGGCCAATGGAATGCCCGGAGTGTTTGGGGCCAATGGAATGCCCAATGCGGAAGTGTACAGCTGGTAGTCAGCTCGACGTGACAGCGCGTCCGCTGACTGGTGCTAAGCGTGTGAGTGTGCGCAAGCTATGCAGCTAGCGGCTTGATTGTTGTGGCTGGTTGCTGAGCTGGCCTAGCTCTGCTTGTCATGCCATTGATGTGCTGACCTGCTTGTGCAGGTTGTCCACGGTATTGATTCTGGCTGGGTAGCAGGAGATGTTTGGTGTAGCTGATGCTGATGGTGTTCTGTCATGATGGTGCGCTCAGCTGGGCAGCTGTAGTTAGCTAAGCGGCTTGAGTGTTCTGGCAGGCTGCTGGGCTGGGTAGCGCTGCTGCCATGATGTATGTGTGCTACCTCAGGTGCTACCTGGGCTGCCATGATGTGCGCATGCTGTGTAGCTAAGCGGCTTGAGTGTTCTGGCAGGCTGCTGGGCTTGGTAGCTGTGCTGCCATGTTGTGTATGTGTGCTACCTCAGGTGCTACCTGAGCTGCCATGATGTGCGCATGCTGTGTAGCTAAGCGGCTTGAGTGTTCTGGCAGGCTGCTGGGCTTGGTAGCTGTGCTGCCATGTTGTGTATGTGTGCTACCTCAGGTGCTACCTGAGCTGCCATGATGTGCGCATGCTCTGAAGCTATGCGGCTTGTTTGTGTGGACAGGCTGCTAGGCTGGATAGCTTTGCTGCCATGTTGTGTATGATGTTGCCCTAGCCTCTGCAAGGAATGCAAGAGTGTAGGCTGAAGCCGATGTGGCTCTGTGGCTGAAGCCAGCAGGGTGCATGAAGCGAGAGATGTGCTGTCCTGTGGCTGATGCCAACAGGGTGTAATGGGACTGCGACTGTGCTGTGAGGTCTCGGGATGTGCAACGATGCGACTGTGCTGCAGGTTCGGTGCGAGGACAGCTTACTGCGTGTTCTCCTCATAGAAGCGGAGAAAGGCTACTGAGCTCTCCGCTGTGGGGCTCCGCGTGTGCTGTGGGTTGGGCTGCAAGTGCGTCGACCGAATCTAACATGAGCGATGTCGACAGTAGAATTGTGGGTTGGAGAAGCGGCGAAGGGTGGCGAGTGGGTCAGATGAGAGTGCATGCCTTGAGACGTCGAGATATGACTACAGGGCTGGCCCCCATGCCACTTTGCCCTGCTTGTCGTTTCTGTCAGCTTGAGACGATGCCTGGTAGGTTGAACTCAGACTTACAGCTGTGTGTTGTAGCTCTCTACAGGCTGGTGCACCGCAGGGTGATGTTCATGGTGATCACATGCTGGGTGCGGTTCTGTGTATAGAGGTGGCCAGGTATGTGTTGTTGCCAATGTAAGGTGCCTCTACTTAGGGCAGGATGTGTAGGGACGTGTTCTCTGCCTGAGCAGGCTGGTTGTGTTGATAGAGATGAGGCTATGTATAGGGCAGGTTGTGTAGGGACGCTGCAAGGAGCAGATTGGAAGGTTGTGCAAGGAGTGTGCATGCTGATTGTGTTGGTGTTGTAGCCAGTGGTCATGGTCTGTGCTTGTTTTGTGTCAGCCGTGTGGTGGCGTCATTTGTGGTTCTGTTGTTGTGAGAAGGATTGGTGCCATGATGGTTGGTTAGGGGGAGGAGATGGCATGATGGAAGGCTGAGCCAGTGAACTGTAATGGTTTGTAACCGTGCTGATGGCTTTGATGGTACCGTGCTTGATGCATTGGCCAGACTGTGTGCCCTGATGGACTGGTAGAAGCTGAGACAGGCCAATTAAACATGGCTGGCTTTACAATGTCAACGTATCGTGAGGGTGGTGGCGGGGTTGATGGAGGTGCACGCAGGCTGCTAGCAAACTGTAACTAGGCTGCATGTAAACGAAGCTGACGAAGGGCTTCCAGCCCGCCTGTCTTGGGCTGCGTGTCGAACTTGGGCTGCGAGGTACGGATGTGTCTAGCGATGTCCAGCGATGTCCAGCAAGGTCCAGCGAGGTACGGATGTGTCCAGCGAGTCCACTGCAAACAGCAGGTAGCACTGCTTTCGCAGGTAAGCACTGCTTTCGCAGGTAAACACCGCTCTCGCGGGTAGTCACTGCTAGCGCAGGTGGGCACCGCTTTCGCGGGTAGGCATCTGAAACGCTGCAGGTACAACCACTGCAGGTCAGCGCTGCGAGTTGAGCAGCTGGGCAAGCTTACATTGCGATGGTGTTGATGTGTCAGCGGTGGCTTGAGCCTTCGGCGTTCTTGCACCGGAGGTACTGCCCCAAAATATCTCAACAGCTCGACTACTGCGTTGCGTTAGGCAAGAACACAGGCTGATGATCGATGCGAGGAAACCAAATGTTAGAGTATAGCCGGGGCAGCAGTATACATGGCTGGCGACGGAGGCCAGAATCTATTCCGACAGTGGTAGTGGCTGCTTAATGGCTGTTGCTAATGCTTTCGTACTCTGGAAGTAGCGCGCTTCAGACATCGAGTGGCCAGGATCCATCCTTACATGTCTCTACATTCTTCTCAGCTCTCTAATCAGTGATCCCGAGTAGTCTGTGTGAAGGCCATTCTCCGCGAATCAATCCCCTCTCGAATCCTGCCTTGCCTCAGCTTAAGTAAACCGAAAGTCACATCTCACGCATGCAAGGCTAAAAAGACTTGCAAGCGCATTCAAAGCTCATGCATACCAGGTCTGAAGTTGAACTGTAACATGGTCCCTCGCCTTAGCCTTCAGCCTCACAGCCATACGCGAACAGTCACAACAAGGAGGCGCAACTACTAGCTACAGGAAATATGCAGGAGTCGTAGCCAGGAGGCGCAGCAAGAACAGCCTGGAGCAGCGGAGCGGATGAACAAGAAAAGCAAGGGGAGCACGAACAACGACGACAAAGGTCCGATCAGCGCTTCCCAATCGGGGGTGCATCATATGTGGCATGTGATGCGTTGCGTGTGCATGTGCAGTGCAAAGTAAGCACCGCAAGGAGTGGAAACTTGGAAAGGTAGCTGTGAGTAACAGCCTTGCGGTGCAACCATGAGCATTAGCTAAGAGTGATTAGGAGCTCTCAACAGCTAGAGGCCACAGCCATCAGCAGCTCCAAGAGGCAGAAGCCACAAGCTGAAGCCAAGAGCAACAGCGAGGAGCAGCTGGCACCGATGGCGAGGCACAACCAGGAGGCGTAGCAAGCAACAAGAAAGAATGGGTGAGTCTAAGCACCGCTCTAATTTCCACCCTTCTATTACTGTCCCTTGTCTTGGTGTTGAGTCATTGCGTTGCGCAGGTGTGCATAAGTAGCTTGGGGCTGCAGCCATGAGCAGCTGACAAAAAGCCCCTTCCCTACCCAGCCCAGCCCAGCCCAGCCCAGCCCACCACCTCCTCCATCACCCTACCACAAGAAGCAGGCGCATGGAGCGCAGGAGCAGCCAGGAGCTGCAGCCATGGAGGCGCTGCCAGGTAGGTATAGAAGTGGCGCTAGCAAAGTGTGAGTGGCCAGCCCTTGCACATGAGTGGTCCGCTGCCCAGCCTAACCCGCAAAGATGCTCCTTGTTTACTGCAGGTCCCACGGTCAGCCCTCCCCCCTTCCCCCCCCCTTCCCCCTTCCCCCCCCCTTCCCCCTTCCCCCTTCCCCCTTCCCCCTTCCCCCTTCCCCCTTCCCCCTTCCCCCTTCCCCCTTTCCCCTTCCCCCTCCCCCCTTCCCCCTTCCCCCTACACCCCTTCCCCCCCCTTCCCCCTTCCCATCCCTGTCCCACCACCTCCAAGTTTGCCACCCCACCTACCTCCCCCCTTTCCCACCCCCCGCCCCACAACGCACGCACGGCGCTGCAACCCTCTCCCTACCCTACCCTTGGCGTAGCAGCCCTCTCCCTACCCTACCCTTGGCGTAGCAATCTGGAGCGGGCAACACGGAGCGGGCGCCTTGGAGTGGGATCCCGTAGTAGCAGCCCACCCAGTCCACCCTGGCCATGCCATGGACACACACCGCAATGACCCTACCCATCCCTCTCCAAAGGGGACGATAGCTTGATGGTGGAGCACTTGGGTGGTTGTCAGCCCGTGCTTGTTGTGCGACATGGCATAGGTGTGGTAGGTGGGAGTCAATGGTAGTGTGGTGGGTGAAGGATAGCGGGAGCACGTAAGAGGAGCCTATGAAGTTGCACCCGGTCATCACCAAGGATAGTTGTAGCATCACCTTTGTTGTAGCGTCCATACTCGTTGTAATCTTGCCGCCTTGTTGCAATGTTGTTGTGTTGTCATTGTGGTGTGGTGTGGTGTGGTGTGGTGTGGTGTGGTGTGGTGTGGTGTGGTGTGGTGTGGTGTGGTGTGGTGTGGTGTGGTGTGGTGTGGTGTGGTGTGGTGTGGTGTGGTGTGGTGTGGTGTGGTGTGGTGTGGTGTGGTGTGTCGTAGTGTTCTTGTGTTGTCACTTGTGTGGTGTGTCATTGTGTTGTTGGTGTTGTTATTGTTGTGTGTTGTTGGCACCTTGTCACCTTATGTAGAGGTGTTGCATGTCGTAGATGCATCAATATATATGCTTGTCTTGTTGCGATGTTGTTGTGTTGTCATTGTGGTGTGGTGTGTCGTTGTGTTCTTGTGTTGTCACCATGGTGTGGTGTGGTGTTGTTGTTGTTGGTGTTGTTCTTGGTGTTGTTGTTGGTGATGTCATTGTTGGTGTTGTATGGTGTTGTCACCTTGTCACCTTATGCGGAGGTGTTGCAAGTCGTTGATGCATCAATGCATATGCTTAGCATGCCCATAGGGAGGTGTCTCGGGGTGATGGTGCACAAAGACATGTGTATAGGAGTAGCGTAGTGAGGTGTTGCGGGGTGTTTGAGCGTCAATGCATGTGTTTTGCGGGGGTGTAGCGAGGTGTTGCGAGGTGTTTGAGCGTCAATGCATGTGTTTTGCGGGGGTGTAGCGAGGTGTTGCGAGGTGTTTGAGCGTCAATGCATGTGTTTTGCGGGGGTGTAGCGAGGTGTTGCGAGGTGTTTGAGCGTCAATGCATGTGTTTTGCGGGGGTGTAGCGAGGTGTTGCGAGGTGTTTGAGCGTCAATGCATGTGTTTTGCGGGGGTGTAGCGAGGTGTTGCGAGGTGTTTGAGCGTCAATGCATGTGTTTTGCGGGGGTGTAGCCAGGTGTTGCGGGGTGTTTGGACAAGGAGATATGTAACAAGCGTCTGAACAGATACTCAAACAAGCGTCTGTACAGATAGCAAAACAAGCGTCTGTACAGATAGCGAAGCCAACATCTGTACAGATAGCAAAGCAAGCATCTGTACAGATAGCAAAGAAGCATCTGTACAGATAGAAGAGAGGCATCTGTACAGATAGAAGAGAGGCATCTGTACAGATAGCTCAAAGGCATCTGTACAGATAGTTGAAAGGGGCATCTGTACAGATAATCAAAGAGCTATCTGTACAGATAGCAAGAAGCATCTGTACAGATAGCTTTGCAGACATCTGTACAGATAGCTACCTAGCGAATCTGTACAGATACGTGGTTGAGAAAATCGCGGCTAAATTACGTCGCAACGGATGCACGGAATTATGTAAGACTTGTACCGTTCGAACGGGCTTCTACTCCTCTTTCCAATGAGCTATGGTCGGTCCAATCGCGACCGGTCCTTGTTTATCGTGAGTGCCATTACACCTGTGCTGCATAAGCTGCCCAGGCCGTGCCTATCTCCCTCCGCTGAGAGCTTCGCCAAGAAGTGGGAGCATGAGGTAAAGCATGCTCAGGAGTGCATGAGGGTGGCTCAGGACCGCCAACAAAGGTATGCGAATAAGCGTAGGCGTGATGTCACGTTCAGCGTAGGTGACAGCGTCCTGCTGAGCACCAAGAACCTGCGCAATGCACCTGGCAGAGCACGTAAGTTCTTGCCTAGGTATGTAGGACCTTTCAAGGTCACAGGCAAGCTAGGTGAGGCTGCCTACCGGTTGGAGTTACCTCCCACCATGAGCAGGTTACATCCTGTGTTCCATGTGTCACTTCTTAAGAAGTACACTGGCAGCCAGGGGTTTCACCCCCCTCCTGTGATGGAGTGGCTGGAAGATGCGCCTCACTATGAAGTGCATAGCTTGTTGAGCCACAGGCAGGTACGTTTCAAGAAGCGCATGGAGTACCTGGTCAAGTGGACAGGCTACGATGACACCTACAACACCTGGGAGCCAGAGGCTATGCTGGATGGTGCTCCCCAGATCTTGTCTAGGTACAAGGCTGTGCATAACCTGCCTTGATGTGTAAACGTCTCAGTGACCTATGTCACCTGGCCTGGTCCTATGACCATGGTCCCCATACGGCACCTTATGGTGATGCATGTGTTTCTGTGGGTGGCTGGTACCCTTATGGGTCAGCCTGTATGTCAGTGGTCTCTATAGACTGCGAGTCTCGGTGCTCTGGGTTATCCCAGGTACCTTGGCGGAACGGATCTCTTAAGAGGGGGAGGAATGTGACGGTGCGCTTATGCGTATCCGTAAACCACACTTTAGCAGAGTGACTGAGGAGGTCAATGGTGGGCTGCTACCAGCTCACCATTCGGGTTCGACTCCCGAGGGTCCCGTTCTAAACCTGGGCTCAGTTGCTGTGCGAGAGTGTGGATAGTAGAGACTGCGGTGGACATTTCTAAGTGGACATGCCGCTCACACTGTAAGATTTAAGGCAGCGGCTGCGCCGTGACACGGCGCTGAAACTTGCGTAGTTGTGTGTTAGAGTATAGAACGGCTATGTTGTTGATGATCTGCTGCAAACCAACCACTTGACTACGTAGTTCGCGGCTAGTTGCGTGATGGTAGTCCGCTGCAGCCCGAAACTTCGCGCACAGCTGGCACGGGTTGGAACTGGATGTCTGGACTGGGCGGTGGTGGGGTTGCGGCTGGGCAGGAGGCGGTATGGTCACTGGTACGGTCGTCACCACAGTCGATGTTGCATTGAAGTCAGGTACTGGGATGGGCGTGTGCTTCCTGGTAGTCGCGCGCGCTGCAAAAAGCAGGTAGGCACCGTTTGCACGGGTAAAGCGCTGCTTTCGCAGGTGAGCACTGCTTGCGCAGGTGAAACACTGTTCGTACAGGTAAAGGCACTGCTTTCGCAGGTTCAAACACTGCACGCAGTCACTTGTACTGCTAGCGCAGGTGGGCGTGGCGATGAAAGCCACTGGGTGCACTAACCTGCAGTCGGAGCTGGTGGGTTCGCAGCTAAAACTGCAGGTGCTTCGGGGATCGGAGCTCCGTCCTTGATCCCGAGTAGCTCCAAGACGTCTGGGTGCTCGTTGTGCATTCTGGAAAGGCCGATGATCGAAAACGTGGAAACCAAATGTTAGAGTATAGCCGGGGCAGCAGTATACATGGCTGGCGACGGATGCCATAATCTATTCCGACAGTGGTAGTGGCTGCTTAATGGCTGTTGCTAATGCTTTCGTACTCTGGAAGTAGCGCGCTTCAGACATCGAGAGGCCAGGATCCATCCTTACATGTCTCTACATTCTTCTCAGCTCTCTAATCAGTGATCCCGAGTAGTCTGTGTGAAGGCCATCCTCCGCGAACCAATCCAATCTCGAATCCTGCCTTGCCTCAGCTTAAGCAAACCGAAAGTCACATCTCACGCATGCAAGGCTATAAGACTTGCAAGCGCATTCAAAGCTCATGCATACCAGGTCTGAAGTTGAACTGTAACAGTTGTGCTTCTAGGCAGTGCACATCACGCCTTGCAATTGAAATAGCCATGTTGCACTGCTCGATGATGGCCTCAAGAGACTCGATATCCAATCTCAACTGCCTGTGTGCTGCCTGTAGGTGCTGGTGCTTCTCCTCAAGGTCGTGCATTTTGGCAGCAAAGACCTCCTCAATAGCATGTAGCAACTGAGCCTCGGTCAACAGCAGCTCATTCTCTGCCTGCACCTCCTGGGCAATGTCGTTAGCCCTCCTTGCTGTAGCTTTTAGGCCATTAGGACTGTGCAGATGAGCAGCCCTTGGTGACTTTACAAGTGCTGCAAGATGAGCACGCTGCCGGCTGGGACTCATGGGTTTGCGTCTTGCAATGACTTGCTAGGGCCAGGGGGCGACATTGAGAGGGGCTGGGAGGGGGTGGGAAGGGGTGGGCAGGGGTGGGAAGGGTTGGCGGGGCAGTGAGGGGGCAGTGAGGGGGTGGGAGGGGGTGGGAGGCTTCTGCGGGGGCTGGGAGGTGGTGGGGCTGCAAGGGGGTGCGGCCTGGGTCCAGGCGGTCGGAGTAGGCTAGTCAATTCTGCAAGGCAGAGTCGGGTCACGCCAAAGGGTGAGGAGGCGGCCCTGGTTAATGGATTGCCGTGCTTTCTATTCCCGCAGCTGTGTCGTAGAGTTACGAACAGAGTAATGACTCGAAATTCTAATAACCCAGAGTGGTCAGCTCACAACATGCCGATTTGTGCAAGGGGGTCCCTTTTTCTGAGTAGCTGGCTAGAGAGACCTCTATCCATTGGCACCTCGCTGCAATGTCGAGTCATTACTAGCCCCACGATGGCCCTCCAACACCGCCTGCACCAACAAAAGGCTCGCGGAGCGAGCCTGGCGGGCTGTGCTGTGATTGTACTTCCGGCTGGATGCCAGGCGGAGTTCCCTCATTGGTGCCATTACTCACCACTAGAACAATCGATAGTGAGCAGCTGAGGTGTGTTCGCGCTCGCTTGCGCCGGCATGGACTCTGATGCAAGGATTAATGCGCCGCTTGCCAGTAGATGCGGAGTAATTCGCAGGTGCCAATGCAACAAACGCTACCGGAATCGGTGCACTCTGGTGCGAGTACTTGCATGAAGATTACCAACCCCATGTTGGGACATCCTGACTTTGGTTCTGGGTCGAAGTAATACAAGGTGTCAAAACACCTTTCGCCTCCCCCCACTGACAGGGAGCCGTCCGTAACTTTGCACTCGCTAAGCCATTGGTCAGGTCCCACAAGGTCTCTTTGGCGTAATGTAACGCCAAGTACTGTGTACATTATCAATATAATGTAAACTACCCACTCGCCTACCGTTTTGTGACCTCGAGACAGTGGCGACCTCCAGACACAGCGGGGCAGTGGCGATTCCCGCCAGCGCAGGCACGCGTGAGAGGTTGAAAGTCATTGCCGCCAGCGCATCCGGCTCCCGACCTGTGCCTGGCACAGCACGCTCTCACCATTGTCTTGTGATATCGCTCGCTATCTCGCACAACAGCTCTACCGCAGTTCAGACGATGTGGGCTTGCAAGGCATTGATCCTGGCCTTCCTGGCCTGCGCTGCCAATGGTGGGCACATCAGCTGATGATGCACGCTTCAGGATACCGCGTTGTCTTCTGCCATGGCCGCCAGCACGAGCGCCGCGTGGGACACTTTCTGCAGGTGCACGTGCTGCCTCGGCCAGCGACGACGCCACCGTGTCTGTGTGGCCCGGACCCTTCTCCCCCATCCCATCTGGCAGTGAGTGAGCACGCTACTGAGCCCAGTCCCACCGGCTCTCCGTCACCGACCTCCGCAACACCTGAGTTCGGCCCCAGCGATGCCTGACTGCTCACCCTCTACATCACAAGCCGCAGTTGCCTGCTGCCATGGTTTCTGACTCGCGCCTTCCTGCCCTACAGAGCCCATCCTGCCCATCTTCACCGGCTCCTCTATCCAGCTGTCCAGCCCCGCCATCAACGCATCCGTGTTGTGCGATGTTGGCAACGCCACTGCGCCCACCATCAGCGAGTGGCTGGGCCTGGTGAAGCCCAAGCCCACCACCGCCAACTCCACGGACGTGGTGCGCTGCGACAAGCCCCGCCCCGCCCCTGCCACGCCTGGGGTGTCTGCAAGCCGGCGCCTGCTGCAGTCTGCGGCCAGCAGCAAGAAGGCCAAGCACGGGTTTGTGGTGCTGTCGGCCAGCGCCACCTGGATGCTGCAGGACGGTGACGCGGTGCACCTCACCTCCAGGATCTCCCACAAGATCTGCCGGTGAGCAGCCCAGCCAGGGGCAGGGTGGCGCAACGACGAGCCAGGCCATGCAGGGCTCCCATGCAGCTCACCGGGTCAGGCGCTGGGGCTCAGCATGACAGCTGAAACATCACCCTGCTGGCGCCCTCTGCCCGCGCTCGGGCAGCCTTCCCACTGGCTGCCTGGCCTTGCCCTGCCCCTGCTGTCGCAGGTCTGCCCCTGAGCTGGGTGGCCTGGTGGTGTGTGACCTGTGGAAGCCCAGCAACCTGACCACCTTCACGCTCCACCTGGCAGACGCAAGCGGCAACAGCGCCACCAGCGGCCCTTTCGTGCCCGGCCCCATGAACCTGGCCATCAACCTGCGTGACAACTCCACTGGCCTGTGAGCAACAGCCTGCACTGGTGCACCCCAGCCCCCCTGTCCCACTGCCAGCTTGCTGAGGGTGTGGGTGGGCTGCTGCTGTGTCGGGGTGGAGGGGTGGGCTGGACCTGCGATGGCGCCCCTCATGCTGCACCCTGCCTGCAGCCTGCCTTGCCGGTCCTGCCCTGACTGTGTGCCCACTGCCTGCCTGGTGGTGCAGGTACTGTGAACCTGACGCCAGCGCCCCAGGCACCCCCCTGGCCTGCAGCCTGCAGGCGCCCAGCAGCTGGGACGCCAGCCAGCCCCCCATGCTACAGCTGGAGACCAGCAGTGAGTGGTGGGCAGTGGGGAGCGTGTGAGGGTATGGAGGCTGGGCACAGCTGGTGGGCAAGGCCGCTGAGGGCAGGGGCTGAGGTAAAAGCAGGGCATCTGACTGGCGCTGCCTGCCGCTGCCTGCTGCAGAGGGGCCTTGGAAGAGCGAGGAGGTCGTGAGGAAGGCCTAGTCAACAGGCTGGCGTGACATGCAGCAGCGGCGAATAACGAGTCTGTGCCCAGCCTGGGAATGAGTAGAAGATATGACGAACAGTGTTTAGTTGAAGCAGAGTTGGGCCCAGCAGCAGGGCGTGCACATGGCCAGCACAAGCACGCAGGTAGAGTAGGACGAACGCAAGCACTGAGCACCCATTCATTCATCTGTCAGCTGTGGGCGAGGCCTGCGGACAGTGCAGCCCCCCACAGCCATACCTAGCCAGTTGTGTACCAAACCTTGTACAGCGTATGACTACTACTCTGCATAGCTATTTACAAGTGTGCAGGGTGGCAAGTGATTGCACGTCATGCATGCAAGCATGTGCCTGCCATGGTGCCCTGCCCAGCCCACTGGCTGCGGCTGCATGCATGTGTGGTGTGCAATGAGGGCCAAAGGATGTAGGGATGCGGGACGGCGCTGGGGGTGGCATGGTGGCTAGGGGCAGAGGGATGGGTTGAAGCATCACGGTGTAAGCCTGCTTGCTCCCACCCCTACAGAGTCTGCCCCTCAATTGCGCCTCCAGCAGCATGCACCCACAGCCTTCCACCAGAAGTCCTCAACTGCACCTCGTGAGCCAGCTGCACTGGGTACAGCCCTGACCGCTGCAAGGATTCTGCTCTGACTCAGTTGATCTAGGCTGTAGCCAGTGGCATTGGCTCACGCTGCGCACAAGGCAAGCATGCAGTCCAGCCACATGCCTCCTGACCAAACACACACATCAGTCGAGACACCGTGTCAACCAATCTGTCCGTCGCACAGGCCTTTAGCTGGCACCGCAGCAGTTGTAAGCACAGCCCCGGACTCATGTCACCCCTGCTTGAAGCTGGCGTAGACAGTGCTCCTGCTCCCTCAATGCACACTGTAGTATGGGCATTGTCACCGTGCACAGCCGCTACATCAACAGCATGAAAACGCTAGTGTTTGTTACTGCACCCCTTGTGCCTGGCACTGCCCAGGCTGTAGCCACGGCCCTGTGCCTCTAGGGTCAGCCAGCAACAGAAGAGGTAACTGGACTGACCCAGCTACTGCCAGTGCCCGAACAAGCAACACAGCAAAGGGGTGTCAAGGGACAGGTGGCAGTGCTGTTACTTCTCTCAGCTGCTGGTCTCGCCTGTAAGGACACATCATGGCTTTGAGAAGGCAGTGCAGCAATGGCAATCTCGCTTGCTTGTTTTGCCGGAAGCTCAATGTCATTATCTTGCCATTGCCCAAATACCATGGCCTGTCTAAGGTAACCATCTCTGATCGTGGTGCGACCTTTAACAACCAGTTCTGGATTGAGGTCAGAAAGCTGATAGGTGTAGACCCTGCTTTCAGCACCGCATATCATCCTCAATCAGATGGTCAGACTGAGCGTACAAACCAGATTGTGGAAGAAATGCTTAGACATTATATCCTACCTACTCAAGAAGATTGGCCTAGGCATTTAGCCTTTGCCGAGTTTGCTATTAATAATTCATTGCAAGAGTCTATTCAGTCCACACCATTCCTGGTGAACTATGGACAGTCACCCCACTCACGATAAATAAGGCCGACGCGAGGGTCTTTTTTGCATCGGATGGACATTCCGCTCCGATAGGACGATAGAACGTTGAGTTTAAGGGGGACCTCGCTCTGGAATGAAGTCCTAACTCGCAGCGGTTGTGAAGATACATCGATCCGCGCGCGAGGTACCCCCCCCTTTTTGGGAATCTGTACAGATGCCCGTCTAATGGCCCCGCCATCTGTACAGATTCATGTCGATGGCCACAAGGATATGCGGCATCTGTACAGATGCCTTCCTTGCATCTGTACAGATACCACTTGTTGGCATCTGTACAGATTATTTTGGAATATCTGTACAGATACGTGAATCTGTACAGATATTTATATGAAAATCTGTACAGATAGCGTTAAGGTAACATCTGTACAGATTTTAAGAGGTTATCTGTACAGATGCCGGGGGTATTTATCTGTACAGATGGCGATTTAAAGCATCTGTACAGATACACCTATAATTATCTGTACAGATGCCCGTAAATGAAATCTGTACAGATAGCAAGGGTAAAATCTGTACAGATGTTGACAAGTGGTATCTGTACAGATGGCAATAGGTGTATCTGTACAGATGCCGGGGGTATTTATCTGTACAGATGGCGATAATAAGTATCTGTACAGATACACCTATAATTATCTGTACAGATGCCCGTAAAATTAAATCTGTACAGATAGCAAGGGTAAAATCTGTACAGATGTTGACAAGTGGTATCTGTACAGATGGCAATAGGTGTATCTGTACAGATGCCGGGAGTATTCATCTGTACAGATGGCGATAATAAGTATCTGTACAGATACACCTATAATTATCTGTACAGATGCCCGTAAAATGAAATCTGTACAGATAGCAAGAGTAAAATCTGTACAGATGTTGACAAGTGGTATCTGTACAGATGGCAATAGGTGTATCTGTACAGATGCCGGGAGTATTCATCTGTACAGATGGCGATAATAAGTATCTGTACAGATACACCTATAATTATCTGTACAGATGCCCCTAAATTCAATCTGTACAGATAGCAAGGGTAAAATCTGTACAGATGTTGACAAGTGGTATCTGTACAGATGGCAATAGGTGTATCTGTACAGATGCCGGGAGTATTCATCTGTACAGATGGCGATAATAAGTATCTGTACAGATACACCTATAATTATCTGTACAGATGCCCCTAAATTCAATCTGTACAGATAGCAAGGGTTAAATTTGTACAGATGTCGACAAGTCGTATCTGTACAGATGGCAAGAGGTGTATCTGTACAGATAGCAAGGAGCATCTGTACAGATACCCGGGGGTTTGAATGTCTTACCATATCACGCCCACGCGATCACATTGAGACCTTCAACGGTGGCCTTGCTTGGACATCGTAATCCGTAGCAAACCGCCATGCAGCCTCACGCCATGCAGCCTTACGCGTCTCATAGCGTTCGACCTAATAAGTGGCCACGATAAGCAACAATTAGCCTACATAAAGCGTTGTGACTCGCGATTTCGCGATGTGGTCCCTCGCCTTAGCCTTCAGCCTCACAGCCATACGCGAACAGTCACAACAAGGAGGCGCAACTACTAGCTACAGGAAATATGCAGGAGTCGTAGCCAGGAGGCGCAGCAAGAACAGCCTGGAGCAGCGGAGCGGATGAACAAGCACTCCTACAATTTAGTCCCTGCGTTTGTCCCTGCGTTCTACCGACCTTGTCCGATCGGGCTGAATTTTTGATAGATGGCAGTTTTAAGAAAATAAAACATATTTTTCAGAAAAAATATTTTGAAAAAATCAAAGGCGGCTGCGCTGTGGTCCTGGAGCGTAGGTGCAGGGATAAGTGCAGGGATAGGTTGCGGGCCACAGCGCAACAGCTTTTCTCATCTTTTTTGCCATCTATTTTCAGCCCGATCGGACAAGGTCGGTAGAACGCAGGGATAAACGCAGGGACTAAATTGTAGGAGTGAGAAAAGCAAGGGGAGCACGAACAACGACGACAAAGGTCCGATGAGCGCTTCCCAATCGGGGGTGCATCATATGTGGCATGTGATGCGTTGCGTGTGCATGTGCAGTGCAAAGTAAACACCGCAAGGAGTGGAAACTTGGAAAGGTAGCTGTGAGTAACAGCCTTGCGGTGCAACCATGAGCATTAGCCAAGAGTGATTAGGAGCTCTCAACAGCTAGAGGCCACAGCCATCAGCAGCTCCAAGAGGCAGAAGCCACAAGCTGAAGCCAAGAGCAACAGCGAGGAGCAGCTGGCACCGATGGCGAGGCACAACCAGGAGGCGTAGCAAGCAACAAGAAAGAATGGGTGAGTCTAAGCACCGCTCTAATTTCCACCCTTCTATTACTGTCCCTTGTCTTGGTGTTGAGTCATTGCGTTGCGCAGGTGTGCATAAGTAGCTTGGGGCTGCAGCCATGAGCAGCTGACAAAAAGCCCCTTCCCTACCCAGCCCAGCCCAGCCCAGCCCAGCCCACCACCTCCTCCATCACCCTACCACAAGAAGCAGGCGCATGGAGCGCAGGAGCAGCCAGGAGCTGCAGCCATGGAGGCGCTGCCAGGTAGGTATAGAAGTGGCGCTAGCAAAGTGTGAGTGGCCAGCCCTTGCACATGAGTGGTCCGCTGCCCAGCCTAACCCGCAAAGATGCTCCTTGTTTACTGCAGGTCCCACGGTCAGCCCTCCCCCCTTCCCCCCCCCTTCCCCCTTCCCCCCCCCTTCCCCCCTTCCCCCTTCCCCCTTCCCCCTTCCCCCTTCCCCCTTCCCCCTTCCCCCTTCCCCCTTCCCCCTTTCCCCCTTCCCCCTCCCCCCTTCCCCCTTCCCCCTACACCCCTTCCCCCCCCTTCCCCCTTCCCATCCCTGTCCCACCACCTCCAAGTTTGCCACCCCACCTACCTCCCCCCTTTCCCACCCCCCGCCCCACAACGCACGCACGGCGCTGCAACCCTCTCCCTACCCTACCCTTGGCGTAGCAGCCCTCTCCCTACCCTACCCTTGGCGTAGCAATCTGGAGCGGGCAACACGGAGCGGGCGCCTTGGAGTGGGATCCCGTAGTAGCAGCCCACCCAGCCCACCCTGGCCATGCCATGGACACACACCGCAATGACCCTACCCATCCCTCTCCAAAGGGGACGATAGCTGGATGGTGGAGCACTTGGGTGGTTGTCAGCCCGTGCTTGTTGTGCGACATGGCATAGGTGTGGTAGGTGGGAGTCAATGGTAGTGTGGTGGGTGAAGGATAGCGGGAGCACGTAAGAGGAGCCTATGAAGTTGCACCCGGTCATCACCAAGGATAGTTGTAGCATCACCTTTGTTGTAGCGTCCATACTCGTTGTAATCTTGCCGCCTTGTTGCAATGTTGTTGTGTTGTCATTGTGGTGTGGTGTGGTGTGGTGTGGTGTGGTGTGGTGTGGTGTGGTGTGGTGTGGTGTGGTGTGGTGTGGTGTGGTGTGGTGTGGGTGGTGTGGTGTGGTGTGGGTGGTGTGGTGTGGTGTGGTGTGGTGTGGTGTGGTGTGGTGTGGTGTGGTGTGGTGTGGTGTGGTGTGGTGTGGTGTGGTGTGCGTAGTGTTCTTGTGTTGTCACTTGTGTGGTGTGTCATTGTGTTGTTGGTGTTGTTATTGTTGTGTGTTGTTGGCACCTTGTCACCTTATGTAGAGGTGTTGCATGTCGTAGATGCATCAATATATATGCTTGTCTTGTTGCGATGTTGTTGTGTTGTCATTGTGGTGTGGTGTGTCGTTGTGTTCTTGTGTTGTCACCATGGTGTGGTGTGGTGTTGTTGTTGTTGGTGTTGTTCTTGGTGTTGTTGTTGGTGATGTCATTGTTGGTGTTGTATGGTGTTGTCACCTTGTCACCTTATGCGGAGGTGTTGCAAGTCGTTGATGCATCAATGCATATGCTTAGCATTCCCATAGGGAGGTGTCTCGGGGTGATGGTGCACAAAGACATGTGTATATGAGTAGCGTAGTGAGGTGTTGCGGGGTGTTTGAGCGTCAATGCATGTGTTTTGCGGGGGTGTAGCGAGGTGTTGCGAGGTGTTTGAGCGTCAATGCATGTGTTTTGCGGGGGTGTAGCGAGGTGTTGCGAGGTGTTTGAGCGTCAATGCATGTGTTTTGCGGGGGTGTAGCGAGGTGTTGCGAGGTGTTTGAGCGTCAATGCATGTGTTTTGCGGGGGTGTAGCGAGGTGTTGCGAGGTGTTTGAGCGTCAATGCATGTGTTTTGCGGGGGTGTAGCGAGGTGTTGCGGGGTGTTTGGACAAGGAGATATGTAACAAGCGTCTGAACAGATACTCAAACAAGCGTCTGTACAGATAGCAAAACAAGCGTCTGTACAGATAGCGAAGCCAACATCTGTACAGATAGCAAAGCAAGCATCTGTACAGATAGCAAAGAAGCATCTGTACAGATAGAAGAGAGGCATCTGTACAGATAGAAGAGAGGCATCTGTACAGATAGCTCAAAGGCATCTGTACAGATAGTTGAAAGGGGCATCTGTACAGATAATCAAAGAGCTATCTGTACAGATAGCAAGAAGCATCTGTACAGATAGCTTTGCAGACATCTGTACAGATAGCTACCTAGCGAATCTGTACAGATACGTGGTTGAGAAAATCGCGGCTCAAATTACGTCGCAACGGATGCACGGAATTACGTAAGACTTGTACCGTTCGAACGGCCTTCTACTCCTCTTTCCAATGAGCTATGGTCGGTCCAATCGCGACCGGTCCTTGTTTATCGTGAGTGCCATTACACCTGTGCTGCATAAGCTGCCCAGGCCGTGCCTATCTCCCTCCGCTGAGAGCTTCGCCAAGAAGTGGGAGCATGAGGTAAAGCATGCTCAGGAGTGCATGAGGGTGGCTCAGGACCGCCAACAAAGGTATGCGAATAAGCGTAGGCGTGATGTCACGTTCAGCGTAGGTGACAGCGTCCTGCTGAGCACCAAGAACCTGCGCAATGCACCTGGCAGAGCACGTAAGTTCTTGCCTAGGTATGTAGGACCTTTCAAGGTCACAGGCAAGCTAGGTGAGGCTGCCTACCGGTTGGAGTTACCTCCCACCATGAGCAGGTTACATCCTGTGTTCCATGTGTCACTTCTTAAGAAGTACACTGGCAGCCAGGGGTTTCACCCCCCTCCTGTGATGGAGTGGCTGGAAGATGCGCCTCACTATGAAGTGCATAGCTTGTTGAGCCACAGGCAGGTACGTTTCAAGAAGCGCATGGAGTACCTGGTCAAGTGGACAGGCTACGATGACACCTACAACACCTGGGAGCCAGAGGCTATGCTGGCTGGTGCTCCCCAGATCTTGTCTAGGTACAAGGCTGTGCATAACCTGCCTTGATGTGTAAACGTCTCAGTGACCTATGTCACCTGGCCTGGTCCTATGACCATGGTCCCCATACGGCACCTTATGGTGATGCATGTGTTTCTGTGGGTGGCTGGTACCCTTATGGGTCAGCCTGTATGTCAGTGGTCTCTATAGACTGCGAGTCTCGGTGCTCTGGGTTATCCCAGGTACCTTGGCGGAACGGATCTCTTAAGAGGGGGAGGAATGTGACGGTGCGCTTATGCGTATCCGTAAACCACACTTTAGCAGAGTGACTGAGGAGGTCAATGGTGGGCTGCTACCAGCTCACCATTCGGGTTCGACTCCCGAGGGTCCCGTTCTAAACCTGGGCTCAGTTGCTGTGCGAGAGTGTGGATAGTAGAGACTGCGGTGGACATTTCTAAGTGGACATGCCGCTCACACTGTAAGATTTAAGGCAGCGGCTGCGCCGTGACACGGCGCTGAAACTTGCGTAGTTGTGTGTTAGAGTATAGAACGGCTATGTTGTTGATGATCTGCTGCAAACCAGCCACTTGACTACGTAGTTCGCGGCTAGTTGCGTGATGGTAGTCCGCTGCAGCCCGAAACTTCGCGCACAGCTGGCACGGGTTGGAACTGGATGTCTGGACTGGGCGGTGGTGGGGTTGCGGCTGGGCAGGAGGCGGTACGGTCACTGGTACGGTCGTCACCACAGTCGATGTTCCATTGAAGTCAGGTACTGGGATGGGCGTGTGCTTCCTGGTAGTCGCGCGCGCTGCAAAAAGCAGGTAGGCACCGTTTGCACGGGTAAAGCGCTGCTTTCGCAGGTGAGCACTGCTTGCGCAGGTGAAACACTGTTCGTACAGGTAAAGGCACTGCTTTCGCAGGTTCAAACACTGCACGCAGTCACTTGTACTGCTAGCGCAGGTGGGCGTGGCGATGAAAGCCACTGGGTGCACTAACCTGCAGTCGGAGCTGGTGGGTTCGCAGCTAAAACTGCAGGTGCTTCGGGGATCGGAGCTCCGTCCTTGATCCCGAGTAGCTCCAAGACGTCTGGGTGCTCGTTGTGCATTCTGGAAAGGCCGATGATCGAAAACGTGGAAACCAAATGTTAGAGTATAGCCGGGGCAGCAGTATACATGGCTGGCGACGGATGCCAGAATCTATTCCGACAGTGGTAGTGGCTGCTTAATGGCTGTTGCTAATGCTTTCGTACTCTGGAAGTAGCGCGCTTCAGACATCGAGAGGCCAGGATCCATCCTTACATGTCTCTACATTCTTCTCAGCTCTCTAATCAGTGATCCCGAGTAGTCTGTGTGAAGGCCATCCTCCGCGAACCAATCCAATCTCGAATCCTGCCTTGCCTCAGCTTAAGCAAACTGAAAGTCACATCTCACGCATGCAAGGCTATAAGACTTGCAAGCGCATTCAAAGCTCATGCATACCAGGTCTGAAGTTGAACTGTAACAGTTGTGCTTCTAGGCAGTGCACATCACGCCTTGCAATTGAAATAGCCATGTTGCACTGCTCGATGATTGCCTCAAGAGACTCGATATCCAATCTCAACTGCCTGTGTGCTGCCTGTAGGTGCTGGTGCTTCTCCTCAAGGTCGTGCATTTTGGCAGCAAAGACCTCCTCAATAGCATGTAGCAACTGAGCCTCGGTCAACAGCAGCTCATTCTCTGCCTGCACCTCCTGGGCAATGTCGTTAGCCCTCCTTGCTGTAGCTTTTAGGCCATTAGGACTGTGCAGATGAGCAGCCCTTGGTGACTTTACAAGTGCTGCAAGATGAGCACGCTGCCGGCTGGGACTCATGGGTTTGCGTCTTGCAATGACTTGCTAGGGCCAGGGGGCGACATTGAGAGGGGCTGGGAGGGGGTGGGAAGGGGTGGGCAGGGGTGGGAAGGGTTGGCGGGGCAGTGAGGGGGCAGTGAGGGGGTGGGAGGGGGTGGGAGGCTTCTGCGGGGGCTGGGAGGTGGTGGGGCTGCAAGGGGGTGCGGCCTGGGTCCAGGCGGTCGGAGTAGGCTAGTCAATTCTGCAAGGCAGAGTCGGGTCACGCCAAAGGGTGAGGAGGCGGCCCTGGTTAATGGATTGCCGTGCTTTCTATTCCCGCAGCTGTGTCGTAGAGTTACGAACAGAGTAATGACTCGAAATTCTAATAACTCAGAGTGGTCAGCTCACAACATGCCGATTTGTGCAAGGGGGTCCCTTTTTCTGAGTAGCTGGCTAGAGAGACCTCTATCCATTGGCACCTCGCTGCAATGTCGAGTCATTACTAGCCCCACGATGGCCCTCCAACACCGCCTGCACCAACAAAAGGCTCGCGGAGCGAGCCTGGCGGGCTGTGCTGTGATTGTACTTCCGGCTGGATGCCAGGCGGAGTTCCCTCATTGGTGCCATTACTCACCACTAGAACAATCGATAGTGAGCAGCTGAGGTGTGTTCGCGCTCGCTTGCGCCGGCATGGACTCTGATGCAAGGATTAATGCGCCGCTTGCCAGTAGATGCGGAGTAATTCGCAGGTGCCAATGCAACAAACGCTACCGGAATCGGTGCACTCTGGTGCGAGTACTTGCATGAAGATTACCAACCCCATATTGGGACATCCTGACTTTGGTTCTGGGTCGAAGTTTTTTTTTTTTTTTTTTTCAGAGAGCGAGAATTACAGGCAAACTAGAAAAAGAACCAAAGAGGAGGAAAACGAGGATGAACAAAGCAAAGAAGGCAGCGCCGTCTGAAGAGAAAAAAGAGGGAAAGCCAAACAAGACTGAAGCAACCCAAACAAAGACCACGTCCAAAACGTTTAACACCCTCTCTCCCTAGGAAAAGACGCCCTGCACTCGCCCTACACACCCCCACACCCCCTCCCAACACCACCCCCACTCCCAACACAGCTCCGCCCCCCCATGTCAAGAACCCTAACCTCAACCCTCCAGCGACTAGACCCTACAAACACCCTACGCCCCCTCCACAACCCCTCTGAACACTACCCCCACGCCCGACCCAGCCCCAACCCCCAAGTAACTACCCCTAACCTCAACCTCCACACGAAGAGACCCAGAACGCTCACAAGGCCCTTGAAAACCCTGGTACCACCCCCAAACCAAAAGAAGCACCCCCCCCTCCTATCCCCCCCTACTCAACCCACCCCAACCGACCCTGCCGCTCCTCAGACCACAGACCCCGAACGGCAGAGCCACGACCAACGGGCACACCCTCCTCCTAAAACCCCCCTGGAGACAGGCCGGAGGCGAACCGCGTTCACGGCGGGCTAGCGTCCAAAGGCGGGGGAAGGGGAGCGGGGATGGGCCACTCTAGGGAGAGGCGCACGAACAACTCCGGGGCGAGGGGCGGACGCCGCTGCTGGCGAGAGAACCACCCCCCTGAGGCGGCTGGCCACAGCTGGTCGAAAGACCCCTCTGCAAGCTGCGGGTCCCTCCCTTTGAACCAGGTGGAAGGGACCGTGCCCCCTAGGCCCACGCGAATGTCCCTCCCCACCCGGAACCAGTCTCTCTTGACGGCGGCGGACAGGGTGAGGATAACCTCTTGCGCCACTCTCCTAGCTATCGCCTCCGGCTGCAGGGCTGAGGCGGGGCCGATCGTGCGAATGCGCCACACTGTCCCAAGGTAGGCCACACGAAGGCGGCGCCACAACAGAGGATCGGGGGGGGTGAAGGAAAGTGCCTCGCCGCGGGTAGGGCGCCCGGTAAGGAGCAGGAGGGCATCACCGGAGGGGGGACGAGTGCCTGTAAGGCTGCCATACACGTCCAGCACCCATTCCCACGCGGGGGCCACGCAGGGGCAGGTGAGGAAGGCATGAGAGAGGGTCTCCAGCTGCCCTGCCTGACAGAGCCGGCAAGCAAAGGAGCTGGGCCCCGCAGCCTCGCCAAGGACGTGGCCCCACATGGCCCCCACCATGAGGCTGCCGTGAAGGATCCGCCAAGCGACAACGACGTGCTCCCGGCGGAGAGTAGGGTCCAACAGCTCCTGCCACACCTCCAGGCAAGGCTGGCCGGACTGGTCTTGCCGACCAGGCGTGAGCGGGTCTCCCTCAACGTCTCGGTTGCGGGTGCGCCTGCCAGCCTGCCTCGGCTGGCGCTGAGCCTCAAGCTGGCGCTGAGCCTGCACCGCTGCCCTGTCGACTGGGGTGGGACGTTGTCGAGGGCTAGCCCTCCAGGCCTGCCAGCGAGGGGGGGGGGGAGCCAAGCCTCTCCTGGACGTGCCAACTACCCACATCCCTACCCTCTAGCTCCCTGTCCCTCTGAGCCTGCCTCTCAGCCGCGTGGGCAGCAGACTCCTGCCACCGCAGCTCTAGGACCCTAAGGCCATCCCCACCCACAGCTCTCTCTGACGCAGCCCCCGCTACCTGTAAGGGCCGTGGGCCCCAAAGCAGCGGCCAGAGGCCTCCACGAGGGGGGTAGCGAGGGTCTGAGCTAGCCTGTTTGAGCTGGAGGAGGCGAGCTCGTGCGCGCTTGACGGAGAACTGCAGGATGGACGTGGTGCCCAAGCCCCAAACCTGAGGGTCTAGTTGCACTTGGTCCCAGGGCCCGAGCAACCACTCCTCCTTCGGCCACCTACTGTGAGGGGTCCCCTCCACCTCCCTCCACCCCCCCTCCTCCCCCACCACGCCCCTCCCCCGCTCCTGTCCTCGCCCAATGCCCCACACCCTACCACGACCCTGCTCTTGGCCCTGAGGAGCTAAAGGGTCAGCTCCCGCTTGCGCGAAAGGGAGAGGGCGCAGATGCCTGGCCCGCTCTGCCACGGTCAGCCGGTAGCTGGGCTTGTCGAGCAGAACCACTGCTGCAGGCACCCAGCAAGCCAGGCGGAGTTCCCTCATTGGTGCCATTACTCACCACTAGAACAATCGATAGTGAGCAGCTGAGGTGTGTTCGCGCTCGCTTGCGCCGGCATGGACTCTGATGCAAGGATTAATGCGCCGCTTGCCAGTAGATGCGGAGTAATTCGCAGGTGCCAATGCAACAAACGCTACCGGAATCGGTGCACTCTGGTGCGAGTACTTGCATGAAGATTACCAACCCCATGTTGGGACATCCTGACTTTGGTTCTGGGTCGAAGTAATACAAGGTGTCAAAACACCTTTCGCCTCCCCCCACTGACAGGGAGCCGTCCGTAACTTTGCACTCGCTAAGCCATTGGTCAGGTCCCACAAGGTCTCTTTGGCGTAATGTAACGCCAAGTACTGTGTACATTATCAATATAATGTAAACTACCCACTCGCCTACCGTTTTGTGACCTCGAGACAGTGGCGACCTCCAGACACAGCGGGGCAGTGGCGATTCCCGCCAGCGCAGGCACGCGTGAGAGGTTGAAAGTCATTGCCGCCAGCGCATCCGGCTCCCGACCTGTGCCTGGCACAGCACGCTCTCACCATTGTCTTGTGATATCGCTCGCTATCTCGCACAACAGCTCTACCGCAGTTCAGACGATGTGGGCTTGCAAGGCATTGATCCTGGCCTTCCTGGCCTGCGCTGCCAATGGTGGGCACATCAGCTGATATTGCACGCTTCGGGACACCGCGTTGTCTTCTGCCATGGCCGCCAGCACGAGCGCCGCGTGGGACACTTTCTGCAGGTGCACGTGCTGCCTCGGCCGGCGACGACGCCACCGTGTCTGTGTGGCCCGGACCCTTCTCCCCCATCCCATCTGGCAGTGAGTGAGCACGCTACTGAGCCCAGTCCCACCGGCTCTCCGTCACCGACCTCCGCAACACCTGAGTTCGGCCCCAGCGATGCCTGACTGCTCACCCTCTACATCACAAGCCGCAGTTGCCTGCTGCCATGGTTGCTGACTCGCGCCTTCCTGCCCTACAGAGCCCATCCTGCCCATCTTCACCGGCTCCTCTATCCAGCTGTCCAGCCCCGCCATCAACGCATCCGTGTTGTGCGATGTTGGCAACGCCACTGCGCCCACCATCAGCGAGTGGCTGGGCCTGGTGAAGCCCAAGCCCACCACCGCCAACTCCACGGACGTGGTGCGCTGCGACAAGCCCCGCCCCGCCCCTGCCACGCCTGGGGTGTCTGCAAGCCGGCGCCTGCTGCAGTCTGCGGCCAGCAGCAAGAAGGCCAAGCACGGGTTTGTGGTGCTGTCGGCCAGCGCCACCTGGATGCTGCAGGACGGTGACGCGGTGCACCTCACCTCCAGGATCTCCCACAAGATCTGCCGGTGAGCAGCCCAGCCAGGGGCAGGGTGGCGCAACGACGAGCCAGGCCATGCAGGGCTCCCATGCAGCTCACCGGGTCAGGCGCTGGGGCTCAGCATGACAGCTGAAACATCACCCTGCTGGCGCCCTCTGCCCGCGCCCGGTCAGCCTTCCCACTAGCTGCCTGGCCTTGCCCTGCCCCTGCTGTCGCAGGTCTGCCCCTGAGCTGGGTGGCCTGGTGGTGTGTGACCTGTGGAAGCCCAGCAACCTGACCACCTTCACGCTCCACCTGGCAGACGCAAGCGGCAACAGCGCCACCAGCGGCCCTTTCGTGCCCGGCCCCATGAACCTGGCCATCAACCTGCGTGACAACTCCACTGGCCTGTGAGCAACAGCCTGCACTGGTGCACCCCAGCCCCCCTGTCCCACTGCCAGCTTGCTGAGGGTGTGGGTGGGCTGCTGCTGTGTCGGGGTGGAGGGGTGGGCTGGACCTGCGATGGCGCCCCTCATGCTGCACCCTGCCTGCAGCCTGCCTTGCCGGTCCTGCCCTGACTGTGTGCCCACTGCCTGCCTGGTGGTGCAGGTACTGTGAACCTGACGCCAGCGCCCCAGGCACCCCCCTGGCCTGCAGCCTGCAGGCGCCCAGCAGCTGGGACGCCAGCCAGCCCCCCATGCTGCAGCTGGAGACCAGCAGTGAGTGGTGGGCAGTGGGGAGCGTGTGAGGGTATGGAGGCTGGGCACAGCTGGTGGGCAAGGCCGCTGAGGGCAGGGGCTGAGGTAAAAGCAGGGCATCTGACTGGCGCTGCCTGCCGCTGCCTGCTGCAGAGGGGCCTTGGAAGAGCGAGGAGGCCGTGAGGAAGGCCTAGTCAGCAGGCTGGATTGACATACAGCAGCGACGAATAACGAGTCTGTGCCCAGCCTGGGAATGAGTTGAAGATATGACGAACAGTGTTTAGTTGAAGCAGAGTTGGGCCCAGCAGCAGGGCGTGCACATGGCCAGCACAAGCACGCAGGTAGAGTAGGACGAACGCAAGCACTGAGCACCCATTCATTCATCTGTCAGCTGTGGGCGAGGCCTGCGGACAGTGCAGCCCCCCACAGCCATACCTAGCCAGTTGTGTACCAAACCTTGTACAGCGTATGACTACTACTCTGCATAGCTATTTACAAGTGTGCAGGGTGGCAAGTGATTGCACGTCATGCATGCAAGCATGCGCCTGCCATGGTGCCCTGCCCAGCCCACTGGCTGCGGCTGCATGCATGTGTGGTGTGCAATGAGGGCCAAAGGATGTAGGGATGCGGGACGGCGCTGGGGGTGGCATGGTGGCTAGGGGCAGAGGGATGGGTTGAAGCATCACGGTGTAAGCCTGCTTGCTCCCACCCCTACAGAGTCTGCCCCTCAATTGCGCCTCCAGCAGCATGCACCCACAGCCTTCCACCAGAAGTCCTCAACTGCACCTCGTGAGCCAGCTGCACTGGGTACAGCCCTGACCGCTGCAAGGATTCTGCTCTGACTCAGTTGATCTAGGCTGTAGCCAGTGGCATTGGCTCACGCTGCGCACAAGGCAAGCATGCAGTCCAGCCACATGCCTCCTGACCAAACACACACATCAGTCGAGACACCGTGTCAACCAATCTGTCCGTCGCACAGGCCTTTAGCTGGCACCGCAGCAGTTGTAAGCACAGCCCCGGACTCATGTCACCCCTGCTTGAAGCTGGCGTATACAGTGCTCCTGCTCCCTCAATGCACACTGTAGTATGGGCATTGTCACCGTGCACAGCCGCTACATCAACAGCATGAAAACGCTAGTGTTTGTTACTGCACCCCTTGTGCCTGGCACTGCCCAGGCTGTAGCCACGGCCCTGTGCCTCTAGGGTCAGCCAGCAACAGAAGAGGTAACTGGACTGACCCAGCTACTGCCAGTGCCCGAACAAGCAACACAGCAAAGGGGTGTCAAGGGACAGGTGGCAGTGCTGTTACTTCTCTCAGCTGCTGGTCTCGCCTGTAAGGACACATCATGGCTTTGAGAAGGCAGTGCAGCAATGGCAATCTCGCTTGCTTGTTTTGCCGGAAGCTCAATGTCATTATCTTGCCATTGCCCAGAGCCTAGAGTCACAGCCCAGAGCCAAGCAGCGCACAGTACGACTACAGCTGCAAGGAGCTATTGTCGGCTCAAACCTAATCGCTGCATAGCTGGGTGGTTCTGATATCCGGTCCCCAATCAACATGTCACGGTCCTAACATATGCTATCCATCGCCATCCAACGGCGTTGCGTTGTGAGGCCCGCGAAGCCAACTTTTGAATGCCTGCCCAGCTGTTGGGCAAGGTTTACTCATAACAAGCAACAGCCTGCTGACGACCTCCAGACACAGCGGGGCAGTGGCGATTCCCGCCAGCGCAGGCCAGCGTGAAAACCCGAAAAGTCATTGCCGCCAGCGCATCCGGCTCCCGACCTGTGCCTGGCACAGCACGCTCTCACCATTGTCTTGTGATATCGCTCGCTATCTCGCACAACAGCTCTACCGCAGTTCAGACGATGTGGGCTTGCAAGGCTTTGGTCCTGGCCTTCCTGGCCTGCGCTGCCAATGGTGGGCACATCAGCTGATGATGCACGCTTCAGGATACCGCGTTGTCTTCTGCCATGGCCGCCAGCACGAGCGCCGCGTGGGACACTTTCTGCAGGTGCACGTGCTGCCTCGGCCGGCGACGACGCCACCGTGTCTGTGTGGCCCGGACCCTTCTCCCCCATCCCATCTGGCAGTGAGTGAGCACGCTACTGAGCCCAGTCCCACCGGCTCTCCGTCACCGACCTCCGCAACACCTGAGTTCGGCCCCAGCGATGCCTGACTGCTCACCCTCTACATCACAAGCCGCAGTTGCCTGCTGCCATGGTTGCTGACTCGCGCCTTCCTGCCCTACAGAGCCCATCCTGCCCATCTTCACCGGCTCCTCTATCCAGCTGTCCAGCCCCGCCATCAACGCATCCGTGTTGTGCGATGTTGGCAACGCCACTGCGCCCACCATCAGCGAGTGGCTGGGCCTGGTGAAGCCCAAGCCCACCACCGCCAACTCCACGGACGTGGTGCGCTGCGACAAGCCCCGCCCCGCCCCTGCCACGCCTGGGGTGTCTGCAAGCCGGCGCCTGCTGCAGTCTGCGGCCAGCAACAAGAAGGCCAAGCACGGGTTCGTGGTGCTGTCGGCCAGCGCCACCTGGATGCTGCAGGACGGTGACGCGGTGCACCTCACCTCCAGGATCTCCCACAAGATCTGCCGGTGAGCAGCCCAGTCAGGGGCAGGGTGGCGCAGCGGTGAGCCAGGCCATGCAGGGCTCTCATGCAGCTCACCGGGTCAGGCACTGGGGCTCAGCATGACAGCTGAAACATCACCCTGCTGGCGCCCTCTGCCCGCGCCCGGTCAGCCTTCCCACTAGCTGCCTGGCCTTGCCCTGCCCCTGCTGTCGCAGGTCTGCCCCTGAGCTGGGTGGCCTGGTGGTGTGTGACCTGTGGAAGCCCAGCAACCTGACCACCTTCACGCTCCACCTGGCAGACGCAAGCGGCAACAGCGCCACCAGCGGCCCTTTCGTGCCCGGCCCCATGAACCTGGCCATCAACCTGCGTGACAACTCCACTGGCCTGTGAGCAACAGCCTGCACTGGTGCACCCCAGCCCCTGTCCCACTGCCAGCTTGCTGAGGGTGTGGGTGGGCTGCTGCTGTGTCGGGGTGGAGGGGTGGGCTGGACCTGCGATGGTGCCCCTCATGCTGCACCCTGCCTGCAGCCTGCCTTGCCGGTCCTGCCCTGACTGTGTGCCCACTGCCTGCCTGGTGGTGCAGGTACTGTGAACCTGACGCCAGCGCCCCAGGCACCCCCCTGGCCTGCAGCCTGCAGGCGCCCAGCAGCTGGGACGCCAGCCAGCCCCCCATGCTGCAGCTGGAGACCAGCAGTGAGTGGTGGGCAGTGGGGAGCGTGTGAGGGTATGGAGGCTGGGCACAGCTGGTGGGCAAGGCCGCTGAGGGCAGGGGCTGAGGTAAAAGCAGGGCATCTGACTGGCGCTGCCTGCCGCTGCCTGCTGCAGAGGGGCCTTGGAAGAGCGAGGAGGTCGTGAGGAAGGCCTAGTCAGCAGGCTGGCCTGACATGCAGCAGCGACGAATAACGAGTCTGTGCCCAGCCTGGGAATGAGTAGAAGATATGACGAACAGTGTTTAGTTGAAGCAGAGTTGGGCCCAGCAGCAGGGCGTGCACATGGCCAGCACAAGCACGCAGGTAGAGTAGGACGAACGCAAGCACTGAGCACCCATTCATTCATCTGTCAGCTGTGGGCGAGGCCTGCGGACAGTGCAGCCCCCCACAGCCATACCTAGCCAGTTGTGTACCAAACCTTGTACAGCGTATGACTACTACTCTGCATAGCTATTTACAAGTGTGCAGGGTGGCAAGTGATTGCACGTCATGCATGCAAGCATGCGCCTGCCATGGTGCCCTGCCCAGCCCACTGGCTGCGGCTGCATGCATGTGTGGTGTGCAATGAGGGCCAAAGGATGTAGGGATGCGGGACGGCGCTGGGGGTGGCATGGTGGCTAGGGTCAGAGGGATGGGTTGAAGCATCACGGTGTAAGCCTGCTTGCTCCCACCCCTACAGAGTCTGCCCCTCAATTGCGCCTCCAGCTGCATGCACCCACAGCCTTCCACCAGAAGTCCTCAACTGCACCTCGTGAGCCAGCTGCATTCGGTACAGCCCTGACCGCTGCAAGGATTCTGCTCTGACTCAGTTGATCTAGGCTGTAGCCAGTGGCATTGGCTCACGCTGCGCACAAGGCAAGCATGCAGTCCAGCCACATGCCTCCTGACCAAACACACACATCAGTCGAGACACCGTGTCAACCAATCTGTCCGTCGCACAGGCCTTTAGCTGGCACCGCAGCAGTTGTAAGCACAGCCCCGGACTCATGTCACCCCTGCTTGAAGCTGGCGTAGACAGTGCTCCTGCTCCCTCAATGCACACTGTAGTATGGGCATTGTCACCGTGCACAGCCGCTACATCAACAGCATGAAAACGCTAGTGTTTGTTACTGCACCCCTTGTGCCTGGCACTGCCCAGGCTGTAGCCACGGCCCTGTACCTCTAGGGTCAGGCAGCAACAGAAGAGGTAACTGGACTGACCCAGCTACTGCCAGTGCCCGAACAAGCAACACAGCAAAGGGGTGTCAAGGGACAGGTGGCAGTGCTGTTACTTCTCTCAGCTGCTGATCTCGCCTGTAAAGACACATCATGGCTTTGAGAAGGCAGTGCAGCAATGGCAACCTCGCTTGCTTGTTTTGCCGGAAGCTCAATGTCATTATCTTGCCATTGCCCAGAGCCTAGAGTCACAGCCCAGAGCCAAGCAGCGCACAGTACGACTACAGCTGCAAGGAGCTATTGTCGGCTCAAACCTAATCGCTGCATAGCTGGGTGGTTCTGATATCCGGTCCCCAATCAACATGTCACGGTCCTAACATATGCTATCCATCGCCATCCAACGGCGTTGCGTTGTGAGGCCCGCGAAGCCAACTTTTGAATGCCTGCCCAGCTGTTGGGCAAGGTTTACTAATAACAAGCAACAGCCTGCTGACGACCTCCAGACACAGCGGGGCAGTGGCGATTCCCGCCAGCGCAGGCCAGCGTGAAAACCCGAAAAGTCATTGCCGCCAGCGCATCCGGCTCCCGACCTGTGCCTGGCACAGCACGCTCTCACCATTGTCTTGTGATATCGCTCGCTATCTCGCACAACAGCTCTACCGCAGTTCAGACGATGTGGGCTTGCAAGGCTTTGGTCCTGGCCTTCCTGGCCTGCGCTGCCAATGGTGGGCACATCAGCTGATATTGCACGCTTCGGGACACCGCGTTGTCTTCTGCCATGGCCGCCAGCACGAGCGCCGCGTGGGACACTTTCTGCAGGTGCACGTGCTGCCTCGGCCGGCGACGACGCCACCGTCTCTGTGTGGCCCGGACCCTTCTCCCCCATCCCATCTGGCAGTGAGTGAGCACGCTACTGAGCCCAGTCCCACCGGCTCTCCGTCACCGACCTCCGCAACACCTGAGTTCGGCCCCAGCGATGCCTGACTGCTCACCCTCTACATCACAAGCCGCAGTTGCCTGCTGCCATGGTTGCTGACTCGCGCCTTCCTGCCCTACAGAGCCCATCCTGCCCATCTTCACCGGCTCCTCTATCCAGCTGTCCAGCCCCGCCATCAACGCATCCGTGTTGTGCGATGTTGGCAACGCCACTGCGCCCACCATCAGCGAGTGGCTGGGCCTGGTGAAGCCCAAGCCCACCACCGCCAACTCCACGGACGTGGTGCGCTGCGACAAGCCCCGCCCCGCCCCTGCCACGCCTGGGGTGTCTGCAAGCCGGCGCCTGCTGCAGTCTGCGGCCAGCAACAAGAAGGCCAAGCACGGGTTCGTGGTGCTGTCGGCCAGCGCCACCTGGATGCTGCAGGACGGTGACGCGGTGCTCCTCACCTCCAGGATCTCCCACAAGATCTGCCGGTGAGCAGCCCAGTCAGGGGCAGGGTGGCGCAGCGGTGAGCCAGGCCATGCAGGGCTCTCATGCAGCTCACCGGGTCAGGCACTGGGGCTCAGCATGACAGCTGAGACATCACCCTGCTGGCGCCCTCTGCCCGCGCCCGGTCAGCCTTCCCACTAGCTGCCTGGCCTTGCCCTGCCCCTGCTGTCGCAGGTCTGCCCCTGAGCTGGGCGGCCTGGTGGTGTGTGACCTGTGGAAGCCCAGCAACCTGACCACCTTCACCCTCCACCTGGCAGACGCAAGCGGCAACAGTGCCACCAGCGGCCCTTTCGTGCCCGGCCCCATGAACCTGGCCATCAACCTGCGTGACAACTCCACTGGCCTGTGAGCAACAGCCTGCACTGGTGCACCCCAGCCCCCCTGTCCCACTGCCAGCTTGCTGAGGGTGTGGGTGGGCTGCTGCTGTGTCGGGGTGGAGGGGTGGGCTGGACCTGCGATGGCGCCCCTCATGCTGCACCCTGCCTGCAGCCTGCCTTGCCGGTCCTGCCCTGACTGTGTGCCCACTGCCTGCCTGGTGGTGCAGGTACTGTGAACCTGACGCCAGCGCCCCAGGCATCCCCCTGGCCTGCAGCCTGCAGGCGCCCAGCAGCTGGGACGCCAGCCAGCCCCCCATGCTGCAGCTGGAGACCAGCAGTGAGTGGTGGGCAGTGGGGAGCGTGTGAGGGTATGGAGGCTGGGCACAGCTGGTGGGCAAGGCCGCTGAGGGCAGGGGCTGAGGTAAAAGCAGGGCATCTGACTGGCGCTGCCTGCCGCTGCCTGCTGCAGAGGGGCCTTGGAAGAGCGAGGAGGTCGTGAGGAAGGCCTAGTCAGCAGGCTGGCCTGACATGCAGCAGCGACGAATAACGAGTCTGTGCCCAGCCTGGGAATGAGTTGAAGATATGACGAACAGTGTTTAGTTGAAGCAGAGTTGGGCCCAGCAGCAGGGCGTGCACATGGCCAGCACAAGCACGCAGGTAGAGTAGGACGAACGCAAGCACTGAGCACCCATTCATTCATCTGTCAGCTGTGGGCGAGGCCTGCGGACAGTGCAGCCCCCCACAGCCATACCTAGCCAGTTGTGTACCAAACCTTGTACAGCGTATGACTACTACTCTGCATAGCTATTTACAAGTGTGCAGGGTGGCAAGTGATTGCACGTCATGCATGCAAGCATGTGCCTGCCATGGTGCCCTGCCCAGCCCACTGGCTGCGGCTGCATGCATGTGTGGTGTGCAATGAGGGCCAAAGGATGTAGGGATGCGGGACGGCGCTGGGGGTGGCATGGTGGCTAGGGGCAGAGGGATGGGTTGAAGCATCACGGTGTAAGCCTGCTTGCTCCCACCCCTACAGAGTCTGCCCCTCAATTGCGCCTCCAGCAGCATGCACCCACAGCCTTCCACCAGAAGTCCTCAACTGCACCTCGTGAGCCAGCTGCACTGGGTACAGCCCTGACCGCTGCAAGGATTCTGCTCTGACTCAGTTGATCTAGGCTGTAGCCAGTGGCATTGGCTCACGCTGCGCACAAGGCAAGCATGCAGTCCAGCCACATGCCTCCTGACCAAACACACACATCAGTCGAGACACCGTGTCAACCAATCTGTCTGTCGCACAGGCCTTTAGATGGCACCGCAGCAGTTGTAAGCACAGCCCCGGACTCATGTCACCCCTGCTTGAAGCTGGCGTATACAGTGCTCCTGCTCCCTCAATGCACACTGTAGTATGGGCATTGTCACCGTGCACAGCCGCTACATCAACAGCATGAAAACGCTAGTGTTTGTTACTGCACCCCTTGTGCCTGGCACTGCCCAGGCTGTAGCCACGGCCCTGTGCCTCTAGGGTCAGCCAGCAACAGAAGAGGTAACTGGACTGACCCAGCTACTGCCAGTGCCCGAACAAGCAACACAGGGAAGGGGGTGTCAAGGGACAGGTGGCAGTGCTGTTACTTCTCTCAGCTGCTGATCTCGCCTGTAAAGACACATCATGGCTTTGAGAAGGCAGTGCAGCAATGGCAATCTCGCTTGCTTGTTTTGCCGGAAGCTCAATGTCATTATCTTGCCATTGCCCAGAGCCTAGAGTCACAGCCCAGAGCCAAGCAGCGCACAGTACGACTACAGCTGCAAGGAGCTATTGTCGGCTCAAACCTAATCGCTGCATAGCTGGGTGGTTCTGATATCCGGTCCCCAATCAACATGTCACGGTCCTAACATATGCTATCCATCGCCATCCAACGGCGTTGCGTTGTGAGGCCCGCGAAGCCAACTTTTGAATGCCTGCCCAACTGTCAGGCAAGGTGTACTCATAACAAGCAACAGCCTGCTGACGACCTCCAGACACAGCGGGGCAGTGGCGATTCCCGCCAGCGCAGGCACGCGTGAGAGGTTGAAAGTCATTGCCGCCAGCGCATCCGGCTCCCGACCTGTGCCTGGCACAGCACGCTCTCACCATTGTCTTGTGATATCGCTCGCTATCTCGCACAACAGCTCTACCGCAGTTCAGACGATGTGGGCTTGCAAGGCTTTGGTCCTGGCCTTCCTGGCCTGCGCTGCCAATGGTGGGCACATCAGCTGATATTGCACGCTTCGGGACACCGCGTTGTCTTCTGCCATGGCCGCCAGCACGAGCGCCGCGTGGGACACTTTCTGCAGGTGCACGTGCTGCCTCGGCCGGCGACGACGCCACCGTGTCTGTGTGGCCCGGACCCTTCTCCCCCATCCCATCTGGCAGTGAGTGAGCACGCTACTGAGCCCAGTCCCACCGGCTCTCCGTCACCGACCTCCGCAACACCTGAGTTCGGCCCCAGCGATGCCTGACTGCTCACCCTCTACATCACAAGCCGCAGTTGCCTGCTGCCATGGTTGCTGACTCGCGCCTTCCTGCCCTACAGAGCCCATCCTGCCCATCTTCACCGGCTCCTCTATCCAGCTGTCCAGCCCCGCCATCAACGCATCCGTGCTGTGCGATGTTGGCAACGCCACTGCGCCCACCATCAGCGAGTGGCTGGGCCTGGTGAAGCCCAAGCCCACCACCGCCAACTCCACGGACGTGGTGCGCTGCGACAAGCCCCGCCCCCCCCTGCCACGCCTGGGGTGTCTGCAAGCCGGCGCCTGCTGCAGTCTGCGGCCAGCAACAAGAAGGCCAAGCACGGGTTCGTGGTGCTGTCGGCCAGCGCCACCTGGATGCTGCAGGACGGTGACGCGGTGCACCTCACCTCCAGGATCTCCCACAAGATCTGCCGGTGAGCAGCCCAGCCAGGGGCAGGGTGGCGCAACGACGAGCCAGGCCATGCAGGGCTCTCATGCAGCTCACCGGGTCAGGCGCTGGGGCTCAGCATGACAGCTGAAACATCACCCTGCTGGCGCCCTCTGCCCGCGCCCGGTCAGCCTTCCCACTAGCTGCCTGGCCTTGCCCTGCCCCTGCTGTCGCAGGTCTGCCCCTGAGCTGGGCGGCCTGGTGGTGTGTGACCTGTGGAAGCCCAGCAACCTGACCACCTTCACGCTCCACCTGGCAGACGCAAGCGGCAACAGCGCCACCAGCGGCCCTTTCGTGCCCGGCCCCATGAACCTGGCCATCAACCTGCGTGACAACTCCACTGGCCTGTGAGCAACAGCCTGCACTGGTGCACCCCAGCCCCTGTCCCACTGCCAGCTTGCTGAGGGTGTGGGTGGGCTGCTGCTGTGTCGGGGTGGAGGGGTGGGCTGGACCTGCGATGGCGCCCCTCATGCTGCACCCTGCCTGCAGCCTGCCTTGCCGGTCCTGCCCTGACTGTGTGCCCACTGCCTGCCTGGTGGTGCAGGTACTGTGAACCTGACGCCAGCGCCCCAGGCACCCCCCTGGCCTGCAGCCTGCAGGCGCCCAGCAGCTGGGACGCCAGCCAGCCCCCCATGCTGCAGCTGGAGACCAGCAGTGAGTGGTGGGCAGTGGGGAGCGTGTGAGGGTATGGAGGCTGGGCACAGCTGGTGGGCAAGGCCGCTGAGGGCAGGGCCTGAGGTAAAAGCAGGGCATCTGACTGGCGCTGCCTGCCGCTGCCTGCTGCAGAGGGGCCTTGGAAGAGCGAGGAGGTCGTGAGGAAGGCCTAGTCAACAGGCTGGCGTGACATGCAGCAGCGGCGAATAACGAGTCTGTGCCCAGCCTGGGAATGAGTAGAAGATATGACGAACAGTGTTTAGTTGAAGCAGAGTTGGGCCCAGCAGCAGGGCGTGCACATGGCCAGCACAAGCACGCAGGTAGAGTAGGACGAACGCAAGCACTGAGCACCCATTCATTCATCTGTCAGCTGTGGGCGAGGCCTGCGGACAGTGCAGCCCCCCACAGCCATACCTAGCCAGTTGTGTACCAAACCTTGTACAGCGTATGACTACTACTCTGCATAGCTATTTACAAGTGTGCAGGGTGGCAAGTGATTGCACGTCATGCATGCAAGCATGTGCCTGCCATGGTGCCCTGCCCAGCCCACTGGCTGCGGCTGCATGCATGTGTGGTGTGCAATGAGGGCCAAAGGATGTAGGGATGCGGGACGGCGCTGGGGGTGGCATGGTGGCTAGGGTCAGAGGGATGGGTTGAAGCATCACGGTGTAAGCCTGCTTGCTCCCACCCCTACAGAGTCTGCCCCTCAATTGCGCCTCCAGCTGCATGCACCCACAGCCTTCCACCAGAAATCCTCAACTGCACCTCGTGAGCCAGCTGCATTCGGTACAGCCCTGACCGCTGCGCGACCTACCATTTTCCCTACGTCCACCACCTTCCAGCCCAAAGCCATAGGGGCCTTTGTGGCCCGGACGCACCTGCCTCCTTTTGTACCTGACCCCTTGTGTCACCCCCCTCCTACCTCTCTACCTTGGGTGCAACCCTCTGGCCTCCCCCACCACCCTCTCTCCTTTTCTCCTCTCTCTCTCCACCCTGAGGGACCCATCGCCATGAGCTCCCCTCCCAGCCCCCCCCTGTCAGCCTCCCCTCGCCTCCCATGTAACTTGGGGCTGCTGGATAAGGCCCTAACCAAGGGCGCGGTGCTGGCCTCCAGAGGCAAGGTTGCGGCCTTTAAGCTCAGAGCGGCCACAGCCAGGGGCCTAGTAGCGGCCGGGCAGTGGGTAGGTGGAGCCCCTTCCGGCAGCCCTCCCTCCTTCATGGACGCTGAGATACCCACCGCCCCAACGCAGGAAGCCAGCCCCTCGAGCGGGGTGGACAGCCGGCTTGTCTTTGTGCGAGGCCGTTCCGCAGAGCTTCATGGCAGTCAGCCTCCTCGCAGGTCTGACATCGCCGCTAGGGCCCCTCCGCGCCCTTCTCCGGATGACAGGAGGGCCGTTAGGGAGGAGCGTCAGCGGGAGGCTCAGCGTTGGCCAAGGGGAGGCTCTACGCAGCCAGCAGCCCAGCAAGCCCAAGGTGGGCCTCGCCGGCGCCGCTTTGGCATTCTTTCTTCAAGTTCTAGCTCTGATGAGAGGGAGGCTCAGCACTGGCAGCGGCAAGCCGATAGGCAGCGTGCTACCCACCTTGGCCGTGGAACCCCACACACGCTTCGCTACGGTCTGCTCAGCCCCACCACCAGCCTAGCCAGCTCGCAGGGGGCCTCTGTCAGCTTTGTAGCTGAGTCACCTTGCCCCCAAGAGGAGAGGCCCAGGGTGCCCAAGCGGCAGCAGCTGGAGCGAGCAGGTGTCCAGGATGAAGAGGGTCTACACCTTGGTCCTCTTCCCCTTCGGCCCCCACTAGCCACCTATTCTCGTGAGCCTCGGGTCCGCCTTCGCCGCCCTGGGGCTAAGTTGGCTTGCATTGAGGCCACTTCGGTCCCTCCCCCCACCCCCCACCCCCTGTCAGGTCAGCCTTCTCTTCCTAGCCCATCCACCCTCCACCACACACGCGTTGCCCGCGCGGGGGCGAGCCAAGCTTAGCTATGCAGCGCCCAGGTGTGGCTGCCAGGTTTATGGCGGTCACCCTCAACGTGCAGGGCCTAGCCCAACCGCACAAGCTTCAGGCTCTGCTGGACTGGGCCGTTGGCAGCCCGGCGCAGGTGGTTTTCATCCAGGAGTGCCACAAGGCGGAGAGCGTGTGGCAGTGGGCCGAAGCCCTCTCTGGGGCCAAGCCTGCCTGGCGTGGGCAGTGGTTTTACACTCCCGGCACCGGCAGCTCCCAGGGTTGCCTAGTGCTCGTGAAGCCCTCCACCCTCCTCAAGGGGTGCACCCAGGTACAGCTGCAGGCAGAGGCGGCCCAGGGGCGGGTCCTGCGAGTGGACGGGGCTCTGGCTGGTAGGCCTGTCTCCCTAGTGTGCGTGTATGCCCCAGCGCAACAGTCAGAGCGCTCCACGTTCTTTTCTGTTTGCCTCCCCGCCTGCCTTCCCCCAGCTGCGGATGGCCGCCTCGTCATCATGGGGGGTGACTTCAATTGCATCCTCTCCCCTTGGGACAGGGTAGGGGTCCCTCAAGGCTCTCAACACGGGGAGGCCTGGGTGGGTAGCCGGGGCCAGGGGGCAGAGCAGCTGAGGCAGCTGGTGGCGGAGAGGGGCCTGGTGGACGCCTGGCGGCAGCTGCGCCCCCCCTCTGCCAGGGACCTCACTCACTTCAGTGAGCGTTGGCAGACAGGCGCCCGCCTAGACCGGTGGTATGTCTCGGAGGGCTTAGCTCAGTGGCAGTTGGACAGCACCATCTTGGGGGTGCGGCCGGTGCCCACCGACCACCAGCCCGTCTCTGTCTCCCTGTGCCCTCCCGACCCACCCCTCACTGCCCCCGCCCCCTGGCAGCTGCACCCCGCCCACCTTGACGACCCTGAGTTGCTGGACATTCTCAAGGGGTACCTGCAGGCGGAGAACGCTCACCATGAGGCCGCCAGACAGCTGGGGACGCAGCCTAGGGACGGGCACAGGGCCAGGTGGGCTCGCATCAAGCAGGGCATGGCCCTGCGGGCCCAGCAGTTCCTGCGGACCAAGCGCCGAGCTAAGCGTGACCTGCGGCAGCGCAGGGAGAAGGCAGCCTTGGCTGCAAGGGCCCACCTCGTGCGCCAATTGCAGCAAGCAGAGCAGGACGGCCAGGCAGAGGTGCTTGCAGCGCAGCACCTGGGTGAGGCGACAGCCTTAGCCGGGGTGGGGGAGCGCGTGCAGGTGGCCCATCAGTCCCTGCTAGCCAGCGCAGTCCTGGACCAGGTGTATGGCGACCGCTCCTCCTTCTTTTTCTACCACCGCGACCAGCCTGCGCACACCCCCACCCTCATCTCCTCCCTTCAGCTCCCCGGGCAGCCCGGCTTGGCGGCCGACCTCACCACTCCAAATGGGGTGCGTTCAGCGTGCCAGGCTTTTGAACATCACTACTCAGCCGCCGCGCCTACCGGAGTCTACGCTGCTAAGGCCATCGACCCAGCCGCGCGCGCCTCTCTGCTTAACTGCCTTACCTCCCGTCTCACCCCCGCTCAGGCCAGGGCCGCGGAGGGGCCGGGGGGAGATCCCATGCTCTCGGAGGAGGAGCTGGGTCGGGCCCTTCAAGGCTGTGCTCACAGCAAGGCCCCGGGACTGGACGGGCTGCCCATGGAGGTGTACGACCGGCTGTGGCCTCAGCTGGTGGGCCCGCTGCGGGCCATGCTGAGGGAGGCTCTGGCAGATACGAGCGACCCTGCCCCCCTGGCTGAGTTCCTCACTGGGGTCATTACCCTGGTGCCCAAGGCTGGCAAGCCTAGAGACCAGGTGGCGGGGTACCGCCCCATCACGCTGCTCAACTGTGATGTGCGGTTGGTGGCCCGGGCCCTAGAGGACAGCCGCTGGACCTGCCGGTGTCTCCTTCCCAGTCTGCTTTCATCCTGGGGAGGGACATCAACGACAGCGTGCAGTTCCACCTAGGCTTGTTGGAGTGGCTCCAGCAGCGGCACAGCCCGGCCTGGCTTTTGTTGCTGGACCTAGCAGGGGCCTATGACAACGTTTCCTGGGGCTTGCTCCAGGACACGCTTGAGGCCATGGGGTTCAGCCAGCAGGGACACGTGCGCTGGGCGCAGATGCTGCACCGGGGGGCCACCAGCCAGGTGCTCGTAAACGGCTACCTCACCGACAGCTTCCCCTTGGCCTCTGGGCTTCTACAGGGCAGTGGGGCTTCCCCGTTGTACTGGTGTGTGGTGTTGCAACCGCTCGTTAGCTACCTAAGCTCGCTCCAGCGGGCGGGTCGCATCACCACCCCCGCCATTCCCACCAGTCCCCTGGCCTTGCACGCTGCCACCCTGACCCCCGCGCTTCCCACCAAGGAGTACGCGGACGACCTCACCATCCTGGTGCTGGATCGGGTCAAGGACGGGGAAGTGGTAGTGGAGGCCTTGAAGCGGTTCCGCGCCGCGGGCGGCCCAGCGCTGAGCGTGAGCAAGAGCGTGGCCCTGCCGTGCATCCTACCAGCGACAAGCCAGGGCGAGCCAGAGGCCTTGGGGGCGGAGGGAGCAGGGTTGGCAAGGGTGGGAGGGGAGGGAGGGGGAAGGGGAGGAGCTAAGGACGGGGAGAGGGAGGGGGTAGAGGCGGGGGCAAGGGCAGGAGCAGGGGCAGGGGCAGGGGCAGGGGCAGGGGCAGGGGCAGGGGCAGGGGCAGGGGCAGGGGCAGGGGCAGGGGCAGGGGCAGGGGCAGGGGCAGGGGCAGGGGCAGGGGCAGGGGCAGGGGCAGGGGAAGTCATCCGCGCCGCGCCGCCGGGGTTGGTGGTGCGCCACCTGGGGGTTCCCCTAGGGGCGACCTCTTACGCTGCCACAGGAGAGGCCGCCTATGGTGGTGCTGCAGCTGCCATCACAACGGCCTCCCTCCCTTGGCAGCCCCTGGGCCTCAACCTGCTTGGGAGGGTACAGGTGGCTCAGCAGTGCCTGGCTAGTAAGGTCATCTACCAGATGGCCGCCGTGCAACCTCCCACAGCCCTGGCGCAGGCGATGGCCCTTGCCATCAAACGCTTCGTTGCTGCGTCAGACCTTCCCCAAGAGCGCAGCCCCAACAGCAACCGCCTGTACCCTAGCGAGGCCATCTGCGTGATGCCCCGGCGGGAGGGAGGGGTGGGGCTCCCAGACCTGGGGGTCATCAGCACAGCCATGCGGGCGAAGATGCTAGCCCAGCTTTGGTCGCCCCGGGTGCGCCCTTGGCAACCCCTTACCCACAGCCTTTTGGCAGACCCCAGCCACGGCCTCAGCACCTGGGTCATCACAGACCCCAGCGCCCCTCCCTTGCGCAATATCACCCCTCGGCTGCGAGCTCACGTGACCGCCTTGGCTCAACTCCGTCTGTTCCGGGTGGTACCTCCAGCGAGTCAATCCTTCTACTCGGTGATGGCGGAACCGTTGTGGTTCAACCCTCAGATCCGCCTGATCCCTTCTGCTAGGCAGGAGGCAGAGGGTCAGGGTTGGACCCATGTCCGCCATGTGCGGGAGGCCCTTCAGCGGCAGTCTCAGCTCGAGGGTGTCACCCGCTGGGCTGCAGACCTGGTTAGAGCCTGCCTCCCGGAGCCCTGGCAGCAGTGGGTGGACCTCCGTGACCCCCCCCCGCCTGATTGGGAATGCCTGAGGGTGGGGCCCGGGGTGGGGTTCGTGGCTCGGCGCCACCCCGCGCTCCATCCCTCCCACTGGGTGGCCCCCAATGGCCGGCTCTTCCCCCTTAACCCCACGGGTCAGGGGCCCCTGGGGACGTTCCAGGTGGTGGAGGGGGCAGTCTGGGAGCCGGCTGCAGTAGCTCGCCTGAACAAGCCCAACTACCTCTTGACACCGGAGGAGCGAGCTACCCACCTCCGCCCCCTGCCTGCAGGGCGCCTGGGCGGGCAAGGGCAGGAGGGTGGTCAGGGCCAGGAGCAGGGCCAGGGGCCAGGGGGGGTAGATAGGGGGGGGGGGATGGGCAGAGGCAGGGGAGGGAGTGGGGGTAGGGGCAGGGGTGGGGGGCGGGGAGGGGATGGAGCAGGTGGGCAAGGTGGAGCCCCGGCGCATCGGGCCGGGCCCCCCCCCTGGCCCAAGGATGAGTGGCTCCTAGGCCCCTGGGCCCACCTGCAGCTAGATCCCCAGGTGTGGGGCTTGGGCACCACCACCCTCTTGGAGTTTACCGTCAGGGATGCCAAGGTGCGCCTCCACCAGCTCCAGCGAGCCAGCGCTGACGCGCTCTACCCTCCAGGGGGGGGCCTGTGGCCGGTGCTTTGGGGTAGACGCCCCCCACGGGAGGCCGGGTTGGATCAGGGGGCAGCAGTTGACGGAGGGGCGTTTAGGGAGCTGGAGGAGAGGTGGCAGGCCAGCGCCCAGCAAGTGACAGCCCAGCGAGCAGCGGAAGAGCGGGAACAGCAAGGCAGGGACGCGGAGGAGCTGCTCCCAGAGGAAGTACAAGGCAGCCAGGCGCCGCGCTGGCGAGACACTTTCGCCAGAGCCCCTCCACGCCCCTCCCCGGAGCAACGAGCAGCCGAGCGGGCGGAGCGGCAGCTGGAGGCCCGGCAAGGGCCCCGGCGAACCGGAAGGCAGACAGCTACCCTGCAAGTCCCCCCCGATGGCACGGTGGATGAGCTCGCTGCAGCCGCTAGACCGGGCCAGTCCTGCCTCCAGGTGTGGAAGGAGCTGATGGATCCCACCCTCCGCCGGGAGCATGCCATCGTGGCCTGGCGGGTGCTCCACGGCAGCCTCATGGTTGGGGCCTTGTGGGGCCACATCCTTAAGGGCTCTGCTGCCCCGGGTTCGTCTGCCTGCCGCCTCTGCCTGCCGGGCCAGCTGGAGACCCTCACCCACGCCTTCCTCACTTGCCCCGCTGTGGCTCCGGCCTGGGAGTGGGTGTTGGATGTGTACGGCCACCTTACCGGCACCCGGCCCCCCTCCGGCGATGCCCTCCTGCTCCTCAGTGGTCGCCCCACCCGCAGCGAGGCTCCCCCCTTCCAGCCCCGAGACAGCCTGCTGTGGCTCCGGTTGCGCGTGGCCTATCTTGGCACGGTGTGGCGCCTCCGCAGCTCCGGGGCCGCTACAGCCCTCCAGCCGCAGATGGTGGCACAACGAGTGGCAGAGGAGGTCGTCCTCACCCTCTCCTCCGCTGTTAAACGCGACTGGCACCGAGTAGGCAGAGACATCCGGGTGGGCCTTTGTGGAGCGGTGCCCTCCACCTGGTTTAGGGGTACGGACCCGGAGCTTGGCGCAGACCAGTTTGACCGGCTGTGGCCGGAGCCGTCAGGAGGGTGGTTCGCCACACAGCCCAGGAGGGCGCGGGAGGGGGCAGAGGAGAGGGCGTTGGAGAGGGTAGGGGGAGGGGAAGCCGGGGGGATAGTAGCGGGGACAAGGCAGCGGGAGGAGAGGGCGTTTGGGGCGGGTGAGCTGGTTGTGCATCTGTCCTTGCAGTGGCCCGTCCCCTTCCCTGCCCCTCTTGCTTGAGCTGGGTTTGCTTGTTAGGGGCTTGTGAGTGTTTTTAAGGGATTGGAGGCTGTTAGGTCCTTGGGGAGCCCTAGGTTAGGGTCTTGTGTTCGCTTTTTGGGGGCGGAGGGGCAGAGAGGGTTGGGCCTTCGAGCTGGGGGGCCTAGGGGTGAGTGTTGGGTTGTCCGGGGGTCCCTAGGGTCGGCGTAGTGTAGGGGTTGCTGAGGGCGGGGGTGGGGGTGGTGTTTGGACGTCTTTCCTTGGGGGTGTGTAGTTACCGTTCTAGGGTTGTTTGGTCGCTGTTTGGTGGTGGGGAGGTGGGGTGGGGTTTGCTTGCCTCTTTGGGGAAGGGAGGGGGTAGCTTGCTCGAGACATGGTCTAGTCTTTCCTTTTTTCCTCTCTCTCTTAGTCTCTCTCTTAGTCTCTCTTAATCTCTCTCTTAGTCTCTTTCTTCTGTAATCTCTCTATTAAAAAAAAAAAAAAAAACCGAAAAGTCATTGCCGCCAGCGCATCCGGCTCCCGACCCAATCAATCCTCTCGGTAAAATGTCCACCGAACTTGTGGACATTTTGTCCACCAGTTAGGTGGACATTTGAAACACGCACCAAACAGCTAACGCTGCATCAACCCTGCATTGTCTTAGTACCTGTGTGCCAACCGTAGGTCGAACACTGCGATCGACGCAGCCTCCCAAACATGTGACCGCTCACTCCCTGCCAGGCCCAGCCTGGGCCCTGTTATGCGATAACCCGACTTGGGCCCCTGTTGTTGTTGATGTGTAGTAATGGGGAGATTGAACGTTAAGTCAAACGCACCAGGCCCGTCTCCAAAGCGAGAAAAACAAACGCGAAGGAAGCGAATAGGCCAGCTTGCTCCAGTGCGGAGAGCATTAAATAATGGCAGTAACGACTCAGCGGACGACACATGCGGTTACGAGTTTGAGCCAGCACCTCAGCCAGCTAGCTCATGTCCTAGCTGGAAGCACAGACAGGAAACAGCTGCCAAAGCGTGGATAGCTCGTGCTCTTCATGACAAGCAAGCCATTATCGACAATGCCCCAGCGGCTGCAGCAGCGGCAGCCGAGGAATGCGAGTTGCTTCGTCAGCTCATGCAAGCCCGTCTTGACGCAGCCATCCTTAGCTGTTGCTCTGGAGCACAGCTAGAGGAGCTCCCTGCTACTGTGGTAGAGCGTGTCGGCCTGGCACACCGCTTCCAGCTATCCGTGCGTCACTGCACCTGCAGCTCATGCAAGCAGTCTGTGTCAGCCTCCCCTTTGCACCATGGATGTTGGGGCAATTCCCCCGTCCAGCCCAGCATGTGGTTTGACCAGACCTTGCTACAGGTCTATGTACGAGCCTCTGTAAGAGGATTTTCAATGGACGGTAAGTGTTGGGTGCCAACACGTCGTCATTATCATCATCATCATCACCACATCTCATGCACCAATCATTAGGAAGCAACTACCTGCTAGCAACTAATAGCAACTGCCTTCTTGCAGAGTTTCTCGAGACCTTGAATGTAAGCCATCATCCATTTCAGCTGTATCCAGAGCGGCGCCCTATCAGACCTGATATCTTCAGCTCAGCCTACTTCTCCTACCTGGCAGTGACACACCGGGCTACCACCCTACAAGGGCTGGGGTGTGAGGGGGTGCCTGGTGGCCCTCTGGCTGATTGCCCCATCTGCGTCGCAACACCAGGTAGGTGGGCATGATCAGGGTTGCATTCCATATCCATGCTAGGTCAGGTTGAACATGCTTGTGCCTTGCATGTTGTGGCATCAGGTGTCGTTGACAATTACCCTGTTGCCATCTGCACCGATGCCATGACCAAGCTGAACCACCATGCGGGGTGTGGCAAGGCCAGCCGGGACATTCAACCCCGACTCAACAGCCACATTGATGCACGGCAGCAGGAGGAAGGGTTTGACTGGGAAGTGGAGCGGAGGTTCAAGGAGGATCAGCTCAACCTGCAGTACAGCATGGCTGGCGCTGGTGCAGATGATGTCCACACATGCGCCTCATCACTGTCATGCTCACGGCCGACCGCTAGCTGTGCCAAGCGCAGCTGTGACATCACGGGGTTGTGCGGTTTTGTGTGCTGCCATGGAGTGCCAGCGCTTGGCCTCTTCTGCAACATGCGGACGCCAGAACAGTTCACCTACTACCTGCTTGGATTGGAGCGACTGCTGCTGCGTGCACACAACGTTGTGCACATCTATGTGGACATCGCATGTCGCCTAAAGATCACCTGGGATCGCTATGTGAGTGTCCATGGGCTGAATCCCTCATGGTCAAGCGTGAAGATGATGGTGCCCATGATGCACGCCGCCTCCCATGACACAGCTTGCCAGCTGGCCAACAATGCGCGCTTTTTGAAGGGCACCGCCTTCCGAGTGGGCGAGCAAACTGAGCAAGCCTGGAGCAGGCTGAAGGTATGGAATGTTCTGATGCATGCTGTGAGAGAGGATGTGTCCTTGCTCGAGCTATTGTTGGTGTGCCCTTGCTTCACCTGGTGTGCAGCCCTTGGGCAAAACAACCCGGTACATGACCTTGGGACACCGCAGCGATGTCATCCAGAGCGCATTATCTGCCATCGCCTTGGAGAAGCAGAGCAAGATGGTGGAGCTCTTGGATGGGTGCCACACCAACATGGTCACAAAGCAAGGTAAGCCCACCCTTCTGTTTTACACCTAGCAATGTGCCTCCCCTCCCCCTCCCCCTTTTCCACCTTCCTCTCTCCATCCCTCTCTTCCTCCTCCTATCCATCCCCCCCTCCAATGGATGTGGTTGCTGTTGCAGAGGAGGTGACCAAGAAGTTGGGCAAGCTAAGGGAGCAAGCATTGGCTGAAGGTGTGACGAGCGGTGAAGAAGCTTCTATCAAGTACCAGTCTCAACACCTGCTAGTTGGCGCCAGAGCCTCCAGGGTGCCACTTGCATGGCCAGTGAGTGGAAGGAGCTACTAGTGTTGCTTGCGCTTGCACGATAGCGTGCGCTTGCACGATAGCTTGTACTTGTGCATTGTGCAGGCTGAGTATGTGGAGTTGAAGCTAGTGGCGTCAGCCATACGTTCAGAGACTGGTGTGACGTCCCTTGACCTGTGCCATGACCGTCTACCCCCGTTGCTGCCGGACATGGCTAAGCTGCTCACAAGGGGGAGGACGCTGCCTCAGCTGACCGGCATTGAGACCAAGCTCCTTGACCTTGAGCTAGAGCACGGCGTGCACAACACAACCGGGTCCTGGCTCTGCCCATCGCTGCCAGGTGTCTCTGTCCACGCACACGGCCTTCAATTGCTGAAGACGGCCAAGATTTCAGGGTGAGCAGCTAGTCAGGCGCACGCCATGCAACACATGTCATGCATGTTACACAATGTATATGTTGTGGTGTGCGCTTTGCAGCCTGCGGGACCAAGTGTGGCATTTAGTCATGCTTGTGGCACAGCTTGAGACAAAGAAGGACAATTGGGGCACAGCGGACAAGGACACCCGCGCCCTAGCCAAGCAGGCCAAGGCAAAGATGAGGCTGGCCCGCCAAGCACTGGATGACCTTGCCCTTTGGGAGGTGTTAGGCACCAACCAGGTGCTTGACCAGGTCCAAGTCAGCCACAGCCAGCTCCGCGACATGGTTCAAGGGGGTCCAGCGCCTTGGGAGGAGGAGTGCCAGTCCACCCCACTGGGTAAAGAGCTCTTCTTTGGTCGGCAGTTTCTTCACTTGCTGAGCGACAGTGAGCGGTGCCTCGAGCAGCTAGCTGTCCTCCATCTCGAGCGTGCACGGTTGCACGCATGGCTGGAGCACATGTGCGGTGTGTGTCAGGCTGCATGCACAAAGCTGGAGGTGCAGCCCAGTATTGCCATGGCAGGGAAGCTCTTCTACTTGCATCAGCATTTGGCTCATTTCAAGGCTCAGATATTGCAGCTGCATGGTCTGCAGTGGTAACTCCATGCAAATATGGGCATGCCCATCCCTGCCCTGTGCATGTGTTACAGTGCATGTGTTACAGTGCATGAGCAGCAGTGCATGGGCAGCAGCAGCAGCAGGATCATTTCAAGGCATAGATCTGGCATGGTTTGCGGTGGTCTTGAATGCTCCATGCAAATAAAGGCATGCAATTTGCGGTTGTTCAACCATGCCATTGCTTGTGTAGCCGCACACGGACACCACATTGGTTGTGTTAGACAATTCCCCCGGTGATGGGCAATTGCAACTCGAATATTAAGGTCTACAATAGGCATGGCGTACTTGGCCGTGCCAGATGCAACGTCAATGTAATACTGCGTGGTGGTGTTGTCCATACAAGGGGCATGTGGCACACCACACCCAAGCATATGGCTAGATCTGGTGAGCCTCCACCATAGGTACCATCCGTAGTCTAGCTGGCTGTGACGCATTGGGTGTGCAACACTGCCAGGCTTGCACCTGCTAGGCATGACCGTGATGCATACATGCAAGGGGGGTATGTAGCAGGTGGCTACCACGTTTGCAGCGTCAGCGCATCACCGCGTGGTGGTGTTGTCCATACAAGGGGCATGTGGCACACCACACCCAAGCATATGGCTAGATCTGGTGAGCCTCCACCATAGGTACCATCCGTAGTCTAGCTGGCTGTGACGCATTGGGTGTGCAACACTGCCAGGCTTGCACCTGCTAGGCATGACCGTGATGCATACATGCAAGGGGGGTATGTAGCAGGTGGCTACCACGTTTGCAGCGTCAGCGCATCACCGCGTGGTGGTGTTGTCCATACAAGGGGCATGTGGCACACCACACCCAAGCATATGGCTAGATCTGGTGAGCCTCCACCATAGGTACCATCCGTAGTCTAGCTGGCTGTGACGCATTGGGTGTGCAACACTGCCAGGCTTGCACCTGCTAGGCATGACCGTGATGCATACATGCAAGGGAAGTATGTAGCAGGTGGCTACCACGTTTGCAGCGTCAGCGCATCACCGCGTGGTGGTGTTGTCCAGTCTTTAACATTTAAAGAAGAGGACACACGGCTAATAACCATTACTGTCTTCATCATTACATCATGACCATTCACTACATACAAATCACGGTGTGTGGCATGGAGCAGAACGAAAGCTAAGGACAGCCTTGTGAAAGCTTTTGTACCATGCAACATTCTTCTCAGATGGGCTCAAAATTGTTGCTGATTGCTGGTACAAGGCTGTCATCAGCTGGCGGTTCTTGAGGTCTTGTTGATTGGCCTGAAATTGACGAAGCGCCGCCATTGCCCTCTTCTGCAGTGAACCCTTCCCCAAAGATAACACATCTGCAATCAGCGAGAATACATAAAGCTTTACACAAACAAACGTGGTATAGGTTACTCATGTACACAGACACACACACTAACACATTCACAATCTGACCTTGGATAATCGTAAGGCCGTTGTGCAGGCCTGTGTGCAAGGGGAGGGGTGGCTGCTGCTGCTGCCCTGGGCTGGAGAGCAGGGCAGAGGGCAAGGCTGGGGCCTGCTGCTGCTGCTGCTGCAGCCTTTGGCTGGTGAGCAGGGCAGAGGGCAAGGCTGGGGCCTGCTGCTGCTGCTGCTGCAGCATTTGGCTGGTGAGCAGGGCAGAGGACAAGGCTGGGGCCTGCTGCTGCTGCTGCTGCAGCCTTTGGCTGGTGAGCAGGGCAGAGGGCAAGGCAGGGGGCTGCTGCTGCTGCTGCTGCTGCAGCCTTAGGCTGGTGAGCAGGGCAGAGGGCAAGGCTGGGGCCTGCTGCTGCTGCTGCTGCAGCCTTAGGCTGGTGAGCAGGGCAGAGGGCAAGGCTGGGGCCTGCTGCTGCTGCTGCTGCTGCAGCCTTTGGCTGGTGAGCAGGGCAGAGGGCAAGGCTGGGGCCTGCTGCTGCTGCTGCTGCAGCATTTGGCTGGTGAGCAGGGCAGAGGACAAGGCTGGGGCCTGCTGCTGCTGCTGCTGCAGCCTTTGGCTGGTGAGCAGGGCAGAGGGCAAGGCAGGGGGCTGCTGCTGCTGCTGCTGCTGCAGCCTTAGGCTGGTGAGCAGGGCAGAGGGCAAGGCTGGGGCCTGCTGCTGCTGCTGCTGCAGCCTTAGGCTGGTGAGCAGGGCAGAGGGCAAGGCTGGGGCCTGCTGCTGCTGCTGCTGCTGCAGCCTTTGGCTGGTGAGCAGGGCAGAGGGCAAGGCTGGGGCCTGCTGCTGCTGCTGCTGCAGCATTTGGCTGGTGAGCAGGGCAGAGGACAAGGCTGGGGCCTGCTGCTGCTGCTGCTGCAGCCTTAGGCTGGTGAGCAGGGCAGAGGGCAAGGCTGGGGCCTGCTGCTGCTGCTGCTGCAGCCTTAGGCTGGTGAGCAGGGCAGAGGGCAAGGCTGGGGCCTGCTGCTGCTGCTGCTGCTGCAGCCCTGGGCTGGTGAGCAGGGCAGAGGACAAGGCTGGGGGCTGCTGGTGCTGCTGCTGCAGCCCTGGGCTGGTGAGCAGGTCAGAGGACAAGGCAGGGGGCTGTTGGTGCTGCTGTTGCAGCCCTGGGCTGGTGAGCAGGGCAGAGGACAAGGCAGGGGTCTCCTGCTGCAGCCCTGGGCTGGTGAGCAGGGCAGAGGACAAGGCAGGGGTCTCTTGCTGCAGCCCTAGGCTGGTGAGCAGGGCAGAGGACAAGGCAGGGGGCTGCTGGTGCTGCTGCTGCAGCCCTGGGCTGGTGAGCAGGGCAGAGGACAAGGCAGGGGGCTGCTGGTGCTGCTGCTGCAGCCCTGGGCTGGTGAGCAGGGCAGAGGGCAAGGCAGGGGGCTGCTGGTGCTGCTGCTGCAGCCCTGGGCTGGTGAGCAGGTCAGAGGACAAGGCAGGGGGCTGTTGGTGCTGCTGTTGCAGCCCTGGGCTGGTGAGCAGGGCAGAGGACAAGGCAGGGGTCTCCTGCTGCAGCCCTGGGCTGGTGAGCAGGGCAGAGGACAAGGCAGGGGTCTCTTGCTGCAGCCCTAGGCTGGTGAGCAGGGCAGAGGACAAGGTTGGGGGCTGCTGGTGCTGCTGCTGCAGCACTGGGCTGGTGAGCAGGGCAGAGGGCAAGGCAGGGGGCTGCTGGTGCTGCTGCTGCAGCCCTGGGCTGGTGAGCAGGGCAGAGGACAAGGCAGGGGGCTGCTGGTGCTGCTGCTGCAGCCCTGGGCTGGTGAGCAGGGCAGAGGGCAAGGCAGGGGGCTGCTGGTGCTGCTGCTGCAGCCCTGGGCTGGTGAGCAGGTCAGAGGACAAGGCAGGGGGCTGTTGGTGCTGCTGTTGCAGCCCTGGGCTGGTGAGCAGGGCAGAGGACAAGGCAGGGGTCTCCTGCTGCAGCCCTGGGCTGGTGAGCAGGGCAGAGGACAAGGTAGGGGTCTCTTGCTGCAGCCCTGGGCTGGTGAGCAGGGCAGAGGACAAGGTTGGGGGTTGCTGCTGCTGCTGCTGCAGCCCTGGGCTGGTGAGCAGGGCAGAGGATAAGGCAGGGGGCTGCTGCTGCATCCCTGGGCTGGTGAGCAGGGCAGAGGACAAGGCAGGGGGCTGCTGTTGCTGCAACCCTGTCTCTGTGTGATGGTCAATGTGAGTGGTGAAGGGGGTATCAAGAGGGAGGTGCTCATGCTGCAGTTCTAGGCTAGTGGGCGAGTCTGGGAGGGGGTGGAGTCCTGGCTGCTGCATTGCTACCCTCTTTTGCCGCTTCTTTTCTGCACTCTTTCCAGGCCTTTCTGGGCAGTTGGCCTGCAGGGAAGAACATGTTGTCATGATGATGCGCTGGATGGGGCTGCTACACCAAGCCCACCTTCTTCTTTTTCAGTAACAGGAGTGTTTCCAACCCCGTCTTGCCCTCATGAAGCATTTGGGCGATGAACGCCCAGCCCTCAGGCTCCTCACTACTAAGCTGTGTCAACATGAACAGTATGTCATCAAGCACACTTGGGTGTTTCTCGTGCACTTTGCTGAGGACTGGGCCGCGAGCAATCAATAAATCGCAACTCCTATTCTTGGCTGCGGAATAGCCGATGAGCTCAAGCAATGGGTTGCGTTCACTGGCTCTTATAATGAACTCCTCAAATGAATTCCGTTTCCGGCTTTCGGCTTTCAGGCGCCTCCTCCTATCCTGCTTTTTGGCCTCGCTAGTACCACAACCATCTACTTCCATAGCAAGGGCTCAAGTCGGGTTATCGCATAACAGGGCCCAGGCTGGGCCTGGCAGGGAGTGAGCGGTCACATGTTTGGGTGGCTGCGTCGATCGCAGTGTTCGACCTACGGTTGGCACACAGGTACTAAGACAATGCAGGGTTGATGCAGCGTTAGCTGTTTGGTGCGTGTTTCAAATGTCCACCTAACTGGTGGACAAAATGTCCACAAGTTCGGTGGACATTTTACCGAGAGGATTGATT